>ML686047.1:4496643-4572894 GCA_007922175.1 Pelusios castaneus
GGTTGCAGCTGCAGTTTTCCCCCCGTCCCTAAAAAGCAGCGGCGCTGGTTGTTTTCAGTGGACTGGATTTTGGGGAGGGACGCGCGCCGGTGCCCTGTTTGGGTGCGGAATAAAGCAGATGAGCGTTTGCACGGATTGCCACGCTGGGACGCCACAAAGCTTTTGAGCGGGTCGCGTGTTTAATGGCAGTTTTGCAACTACTGCGCTTAAAAAAAAGCCACGGCAGAGAGCAACTTTTTGCATAGGAAAGAGAAACCCTGTTGCTTTCATTCCGCCCCGCTGCTCCATGACACTCAGGTCTGTGCGCCTCTTTCATATTTGTGGCAGAGCGTTGATTCAGCAGCCGTGATCCCCATCGCAGCCGGGACGCCAGGGGAAGGGACAGCATGCGGCCGGAGGATGTCTGAGGCCGGCTGGGGCAGTGTTCATCCTACCCTGCTTTCTCGGAGCGTTGCCAGAGGAATGATTGCTGCGTGGGGCGCCTTCTTTTGCTTTTCCCTGGTGGTGACTGTTACCAGCCTCCCAGAAGCCAGGCTGCCCATCGCAGACCTGGAAGACAGGATCACTCGAAAACCAACAGGTAAGGATTTGTATAGGATGCTGGGGGTGGTGAACGGTTCTGATCCCATCCAGCGGTTGAGTTTGCTTTTGCAGCATTCCGGGGGATTGGGGACAGATCTCCAAGGAATTGTTCTTTTGCCAGCTTATTCCACTAGCAGTCCTGAGAAATGCAGGAGGCCAATAGTCTCTGATGCACCTTCCCCCCTCCTTGTGTGATTGCAATCCTGGTCTTCTCCCAGGCAAACAAAATGTAAGTGTTAAAACAGCTGGAGGAACATCCCTGGTGCATTCATCTGAGCTATACAGCTTTGCAGGTGCATTGTTTTGGCAACGCAGTGAACTCAGGAGTGTGTCCATAGGTTGTGGGTTCACCTGCACGGGCACATGAAGGACAACCGGCATTTTTTACTACAGTAGTTGATAACTGAGTCTGTTTTGAAGGGGTAAAAATTAAGATACACCTAAAACTGCAACAGATGCCACCTAAACCAGGCATCCCGTTTTCAGCGATGACTTTAATTATTCACAAGTTGCCAGTAAAACTGAGTTTGGCTTTCAGGTGACAGCCAGTTTCTTTGGATAGCTGTCTAAGTGTGCATTGTGATAAATGTGGGCCACAGATAAAGTGACTGTATGTCCATCCTCAAAAGAGTGATAACCCTAAAGGAAGGCTAGACCATATGAATAATGGTAATCTTGAGACAGGTAGTGTAAAACTCTGGTTAGTAAGAAATATAAACATCTTTTAAATGCACACATACAGTGACTCTCATGATGTTTTAAATTTTAGAGTCTAAGGTCAGGATTTCAACTTTAATTACAAATATGGTACAGATCCACTCTGCAAACATGCCCTTGTGCTCTGTTAATCTTGTGAAATGTGTCCCATGCACTCTGTAGTGTTTGTCTTTCAGTCAGATTTTTGCTTGCAAAGACTAGTGAAAAAATGGGGGGAAAAATAGGCATTAAAAATTAGCTGATTTACTTAGGGGGCTTGTTTCAATAGGTGGAGACAAGATGTAGCTCTTGTACAGATTTGGTTTATGTTAAAATTCCTCATAATAGCTTGGAAAAGCAAAGATGCTTATTTACAAGAACAGCAAACCTGTCATTCAGTAATGATTTAAAATATCTACTTATATTTGTGTGTGCGCGTGCGCATGTGCATACTTGGCAGGGATAAAACTGGAATTAGGATAGTTCATTTTTTTTATTTGTCACGAAATAATGTATGCTGAATTGTAAACATATAGAGAGGGAGAAAGAAAATGCTTATGGGACTCCAATAACTGTCCTTTTCAAGTAAAACATTCATATAATCAGTGAGCTAAATTAACATACAGGACAAAAGCTGTTTTAAAAATATACAGAATGTTTAAGATTGGTGTCGCTCTGATATGCTTCATCTGGTACCTGTGTCTGTTTATTTTTCAGAGCCCTTTAATGCAAGGTAATCTCTCTCTCACTCTTTCTCTATTTTTTTAAAAAAGGTTCCATGCACCAAACAGAAAGTTTCCATTGTTCAGGAAAGGGTTGAAGCATGTTTGCCAAAAAAGTGACACGGGGAATAAATGTGCTTCGTGGAGGCTAGAGGTGGGGGCTTTACTTCGATACCCCTTTTGGTTAAAGCTATAAATCACACGGGGGGTTGGTTTTGTTTTCAAAAAAGTACTAATAAAACACCAGATTCTTAGTGTAACTCATTTGGCTCATTTTTCACAGCCAAAATAATTGATTTATGAGGCAACATCTCAGCTACTTTGTCAAAGTGGTTGAGTTAGGTGTTTAAGAGAAAACAAGAGCAGCCTGTGCTAGTGAACTGATCGAGAGTTGACTGAATTGAGTGGTCAGATTTTTTCCTGTTTTGTGTTATTTGTTTGCTGTTTAGCCTGTTTGAGCCAAACTCTGTTTTCAATAACACCAGGGTAAATCTAGTGTCATCCCACTATCTCCATTGGAGTACCTCTGGATTCACAACGGTCAACTGAAATAATAATTTGGTGCCCAAGGCACCGTTTTACCAGGCTAATGTTACCCTGTTCTTTCAAGCACCCAGGCTTGCACTTTAAATTGATAGGAGGATCTGTGAAATAGCAAATGATGCACAATTGGGACGTACAGTGTGTTCTTAGAATGTAAATGGTTATAGAAAATGGTCCTATGCTCTTGTGTTTGAGAACCAAGTGACACTGTGGAATTTCCAAAGTTGGTGGTGGAAATTCTGCGTACACGTTTATTTTTACCCTGTTAGCTTTTCGAAGTAATGACACGCTTCTCATCCTGCTGAAATCAATGCCAAAACTCCTGTAAAACTTCAGATGGGGGCCAGATTAGGACTACGCTGAGTGCTTCTGTTACACCAAGTAGAGCATATTTTAAAATATATTTCTCCCTTGGTTTTCCCTTGTTGGAAAATAGGGATGTTTTTGACATAACATCCTGCTGATGTGCAAAATTTAACTACAACGGAACTGATTCTTGAGAAAACAGGTACATGTACAGAGCCTCTGAAATGAGATAGTTAAGGAATTTTGAGACAGATCTTTACTATGGCCAGTAAGAATTTTTGGCTGGCTTGTAATGATGTTTAATTAGCTGGTCTCTCGAGGGTAAGGACCTTGTTTTGAAGGTACAGAGCACCCTTATTTTGGAAAAAAGATTCTGCAAAAGAAACTGTTATAAAGTACATGAACAGAGCCAAGTAAAAACACATTTTACTTTTCAATCTTTAAATTGAATGGTAGAAAGCAAATTCTTTCTCCTAGTCAAGTGGGCCATGGGGTATTGGCTCATTACTGAGGGTTGTTGTTCACTAGCTTTTGCATTTACAGTCTAAAGCCTTATTTTCCATAAAGGGATTTGGAAGGATTTTTCCCTAGTGATCTAATTCTCCACACGGGGCTGTGAAGGCTATAACAGCTACTGCTTTGTGCCTATGCTCAGCTACATAAAACACACATTGAAGGGAGGCATTCTGAGGTATGTGTATGTTTGCTAATATGAATACTAGCTATTAGTGGAGGTGGAGGGGTGCAAGTTTTAACATCTCCACAGGGAGGTGTTCTGCGGTTGGCAGGAAGAAGGCAGATGGCGGGTTATTGCTGAATAGAATCCAAACTGAAAACACTAGGGGCCTCATCTGGGCTAAGTTTCTCTTCTCTCCTTTTCTCGGGCTGCTGCAGGAAGAACAATGTCAATTTTTTTTTTATGAATGAAAGTAGAGAGGCAAGGCAGAATTGAATGTGTGTGTCATTCACTGGCTATGACAGAGATGATTAGGGAGGTCAGTGAACTCCTTTGCTGCCTTGAGCATGCGGTCACTCTATTCAGCAGCCACAGAATAGACATCAATATAAAAAAAGCCCTTCCAATTTGCATTAGTATTCAGATAAAGATATTACTTCGTACGATGTGTGAATGTCAAGTAATTCTAGCTATGGAATGGGTGGATAGAAACAGCAACGTTTCACTTTAAATACTTCTCCTGGCTGTCCTCTGGAAATCTATATACATATTAGGATCTCTGCTGGTTTAAATAGCACTTTGAGGTAGAAATTTTTTATCAAGAAAGGGGCAGAGGGGAGGTGAGCACATAAAAATACAGAAAGGAAAAGAGCCATCAAATCTGCCACTGGAACCGACATTTAGTGTGGTAGAATTGTTGTGTCTGAATTACCGTTCTGCTCCAACTAGTCACTTTTCCAAGCCAGAATAAAAAAGTCATTTTGGTTTTACCTTTCCATTAATATTTGAGTATTAATTGTCTGCTGCAGCTTTCCAGTTTCAAATACTGGTGACATACTTGTCTTCGAACAGCTAATAACAAGCTTGCTCTCCTTTAGTCTTCCTGGCTTTAGACTAGCTGAGGATGCATGGTCTAGGGATGCAGTCATCTACTTTGATGGTCATTTTGTTTTATTGTGAATGCGTTCCAGAGTCCACCATGAAATTTAACTGCATTATTGTGCATTTTAATGGGCACACATCAGTTCTATATCATTGGTCAATTTTTGCAATTCTCTTAAAGGAACTATAAAACCGTGTACTATAAATTAGTATCATTTGCTACATTATAATCCAAACCTAACATTCTTTATAGTGTGCTGTTCTGAATGCATATGTAACCATGCTGCTTAAGCTAAATGGATTAATGCCGTCCTTTAGGAGTAGTATTAATTTAGCAATTTAAAAAAGAATTGTTTAAACTAACGTGTTTCACTGAATCATAACAGGGAGTTAGTAAAAGATGAGTTACTGCTGCTTTGCGCCATATCCTTTAAGCAGCAAAGAATACACTAGCAAATCTGTCGAGTGCAGAGATTGGATTTGTTAACAAACTTGATACTGGACTTGTCTACGTCAATGTTTCCGTGACAGTCAAGGTTTAGTTGGATTGCATATCAATAAGAGCCGGCTTTTTAAGCCTATAGTTTTTTGACGCCTTCGTTGACAAATAGTAAATAGAGATGCCAACAAGCTGGGATAAGTGTTAATACTGAAAATTGTGAAGAAAAGTGTCAATCTGCAAATTAACTGATACAGTTAAAGTAATCTTGCCTTCACCATCTTACAGATTTTCACCCTGATTCAGGAAAGTGGCCCTGTTCAGGAAAGGTGCTTAAGCATAGCTTAAAGTTAAGCACGTGCTTAAGTACCATTGGAGTCAGTGACACTTAAACATGTGTTTAAGTAATTTCCTGAACAGGAAATTTCCAAATCACCACTCCTTCTCTTGGGGGCCCAGTCCTGCAGCTCATTCTAGGATGAAGCTTCCATTCAAATTAATGGGAGTGTAGCCGCCATACAGACTGTAGCACAAAGCTCTTCTTTCTCTTCCAGTGAATGAGTAGAACGTTGTGACATTAGAAAACCCTACATTATGTTTTACTTCAGGTCAGAACTTAAAAAGAAATGAAAGTGCTGCCTCAGTTCTCTCGCAGTGTCTAACAGTTATGAAGATTTCACTATGATTAACTCCTTTAAAAATTTACTGACCCCCTCGTATATCTAAATGTAAAAAGATAAAAAAGGAAAAAAGTTCAGAATTGAAGACATTAACTGAACAATATTTTGAGTTAAGGTAGAGGTGAGGCCCACTAAAATATCCTTCTTTGCCAATCATTTTACTCTACAGTCTTGAATGTTGTGTGGACTTTATCAAAACTTTTGAAGACTTCTGAAA
This sequence comes from Pelusios castaneus, assembly GCA_007922175.1. Classification (NCBI taxonomy): domain Eukaryota; kingdom Metazoa; phylum Chordata; order Testudines; family Pelomedusidae; genus Pelusios; species Pelusios castaneus. The sequence continues at coordinate 4,502,387 of ML686047.1, forward strand.
ACGGGAAGCAAAGCTATCTGTCCTTGGCGTTGCAGCTTAGCTGTGCTCGCTTTCATCACTGTCACCATGTATGTTAAAAGGTGCAAACATGATTCTGATCGAAGGTTGCACTGGTGTATGATGGGGTAGGCATGTGCCAAATATTTGATAAATTTATTTGGAATTCCAAACCCAAAATCCAGGATAAATTTTTCCTGAAAATTTTCAGCGAGGTAGATTAAGATCTTGTCTACACTAGCACTCATTCCAGAAAACCTTCTGCTGCTCAGGGGTGTGGAACCCCGCAAGGTAAATTTTGATGACATAAGCACTTGTGTGGACAGCCAATGCCGTCCCACCACTCCTTGTTTAGGTGATTTTATTATGCCAGCAGGAGAGCTTTTGCCTCTTGACATAATGTGGCTACACAGGTGCTTATGCTGGCAAAACTTAGGTTGTTCAGAAGTGGGGGCAGTTCACACCACTGAGCGCCGGTATAAGTGCTAGTGAAGACAAGGCCTTAGGTGTGATTCCACTAAATTTCCTGGGATTATACCAAAGTGAAATAGTTTGAGATAGGAATCAGACTCTACCTATCTTGAGGAGGGAAGTATCCAAGCAAAGTAACCTCCTTGTAGACTTCTGGGTATAGACCTTTCAAAGATTTATGCAAGCGCTTTAATTCTTTGCATGTGAGTAGTGCCCATTGAAGTTAAGTTTTTGTAGGATCAGAATCCACAATGCTTATTGTTTTACATGCCCTGAATACAATGATCATCTGCTGATTGGGTAATCAGTATTATAAAATGTAGAATATTTTAATCATGGAATATGTTACTGCCATACAGTGAGATTAAAAATAACCCAAGTCTGGCAAATTGGCTGCTTTCTGTCAGCTAAGCTGAATCTCATAGCCAGGCAGCTAAGCAGCTACCTATTTTTTTCTTCTTTAAATCTTAATTGATCTGTAGAATTCCTTGTTTCCTGTCTACATTAAATACCTGTAATGATTTTTCCACTGGTACATGCTTGTAAGCAGTCCTTTGTTAGTGTTCTCTGAATGTGTTTTTATAGCTCTACACACTGTTCCACCGTCTTTTCTATGACGCTCAAAAAACCCGCACCCAAAGTCTACACCCTTAAAGCTGTTTAGTAGCTGGGTCAGATGGAACTTTCTCAGCTTCCCCTTTTCCACCTCTTTTTAGTCCTTAGTGTCCTCCATGCACCAGACTGAATGCCAAAGAGGAAGGCAACTTCTTAAAAAATCAACATACTCCCCTTTTGCAGCTTATTGGACTGCAATTCAGCAAATGCATTCATAGTATGTATAAATGAGTACTTCAGCCCGAGCCCAAATGGTTATAAAAGGACTGTAGAATGACTCAAATATCCAGCACGCCAAGTGAAAACTCAAAACTAGAATCATTGTACCAGGAATTTCTATGCTGCAGGTATGTAAAGCATCCTGGAGGCTGCATGCCTCTACAGTGTAAAAAGAGCCTTAAAACACATTTTTGCACCGTGATTGTACATTTTTCCTCGTGTGCGTAGCGACTCCTGCGAGAGCTGCACTTTAATTTTCACTCCTGTCTATTGGTTGTACATCTGGTGCCCTTATAAAAACCCTTGTATAGTTATAACTAAATTCACTGCTCTCCTCTTTCTGACATGCTCTCAGCTTATAGTTAGCAAATGCTGCGGACATCAATTGAAGCCTCAAAAATTACTGAACAGTGTGTTTATGAAGAAGCGGCTTCAGTTTTGCTGAGAATGTGATATTCATTATGTGCTGTCCTCTAAAGAATACAAACTCTGGCTTGAATAACCAGGAAGTTCCTGAAATATCAAAAGCAAACAAGAATTCCGAGATAAGACCAGAGAAAAACCTTGGGTAAACTTAGTTAAAATGTGAAAGGTAATCAGTTGTAAACCTGCTCTAGCCTTCTGATAGACTATCTGAAGGTGTATCATAACCCACTGAGACTAGCCAGGTGAGACTCAAATTACTTAATATATGAAAGATGCCCCCAACTTCAAGAATCAAAACATTTTAAAATAGGAAACAGTTCTCCAGTACCTTATTTAGTTTCAGTAGACCTAGATTAGTAGGAAAGTTAGGGTATTTGCTACAGTGCAGCATCTAGTATGAGATTTAGAATTACTTTTTCGGTTTTGTTTCAAAACAAAAAAGGGACATCTATAGAATTTGTTAAAGATGGTGATTAATTTAAATCTTGGATCCTCAGTTTAGGTGGTCTTTTTCAACTTTTTGTGTCCTGATTCACCAAATCCAGTTGGTTCTATTTGGAGGAGATTTATGTCCCAGGATCTATACCTTTAACTCAACATAAAGTTTCACAAATTCCAGTTCATATTGGTGTTGCAACATATTACTCACTAAAACACCACGAAATATAGCAGAGTGTAGTTTGCACTAGTGAACACTTTACTGTTGTTAAAACCTCAGGCTGACATATGGCAAGCGTGTCTTTATTTTCTCCTTTCACGGAAGGAAGCCAGGTGTAACAGCATTTTCAGCAACTTGTATTTGAGATTTTTTGGAGTAGAAACAAACGGTGGATTTTCATGATATATTGCACAGTGATAAAAAGGAATTTGGGGTCAGAGCAGACTTCAGATTCGTGTTGCTTGATAGTCAGTTGAACATATTTTACAATTCTCTCCAAAAGCTGAATGCCTAGTAATGCGCATTTAAGATCTAGAGCTAGGGACCAGTCTACACACAGTTTGAGCACCATGAAGATAGTGAGATCAATACAGCTTCTGTATTCGTAGCCCCGCCCTTCAATCAGGGAGTTTGGTCCAGCATCCTGTGGTAATAAAGAAAATGGTGATAAATTTCCAGAGTTTCAGACTGTGTCTACACCTAAAATACTACAGCTGAAGCACCACCATACCTAAAATACTACAGCTGAAGCACAATCGCTTCAGTGTAGACACTCGCTACAGTGATGGGAGGGGTGGCTGGGCGGGCGGAAGAATTCTTCCACTGGCCTTGTACTGTCTACAGTGGAGATTAAACTGATGGATTTTTCACATCTCTGAGCAGCATAGTTGTGTTGACTTAGCTCTTTGGTGCAGACCAGCCCTAAGAGTTGAGACAACATGCAGTCAGGAAGCTGAGAAAATGCTCAAGTCACTTCTGTCATTGAGGTCAGCAGGAACCAAGTTAAAACAGGGGACCTGAAAACCCACAGGAGAGGCTTGAGAAGGAGAAAAATCTCCCCAAGGCTCCCCTCCTCTTGAATTGATCTGTTACGGAGCAAGGTCTACACTCGGTTCTCCCCCCTCCATGCCCAGTGGCCACTCCAAAGAGTGCTTTTAATGGGTCAGTCTCACTAGGCAGAGTAATGGAGGATACGTTACATTTCTGCTCTCAGCTCCCCTGGGGTGCTGGAGGAATAACATGCATCCTCTCTGGACCACTCTCTTCTTCTCATGAGTGTTTGGACTTGCTCAGTCCAGCCAAGGGAAAGGGATAATGCTGGTGTGGAATCTGCCGACATCCCTCCAGTACACATGCTTTTTCATGCAAGAGGAGGATAGCAACACAGAGGGTCCTCTCCCTGTGCAGATCTATAGGACACGGCTGATGGACCTCAGGAATTGGCTGGCTATGAACTAAGTTCTCTAGAGATATTTTTATCTTTTTTTTTTTTTTTTAACAAGGCTCTTGACGTTTGTTTGTGGAGTCCCTACCTACAAGTTTTGTCAGCCTCGTTCAATACAAGCTTGCCTTGCAAATCATAAATGAGGGCCTGATTCTGTGCCCGTTGAGTCTGCGGCAGAGAAGGCCCATGGACTTTCCAGGAGAACAGGCTCATGCTTTTTAACAGATTATGGTGTGAGCCAGCTATTTAGCATAAGCAAGGATTGTTTGCAAAGGACACTGTTGAGCCAAACGTTGCACCAAGCAAAGATAATCCAGTATGGGCCTGCTCTGTGCTGTGTATGCTTTTTTGGTTTTTATTTTTGGAGCCTTAGTCCCCCATAAACATCCATTTCTCTTCAGCTGTGTCTTTACATTTGAAAGCAATTCTTGTGATTGCCAGTGGCTGTATTTTGTCCTGTGAATCTCGTTTGTTTTTATAATTATTATCTAGATTTAACACAGCCCCCATAACTACCTGCAGCCTGAATCTGTTTTGACCTTCAGTAACTGTTGGCTGCGGGAGAGGCTCAGTGGACAGTCAGTCCCTGTCATATTAGCAAGATTCTCATGTCAGTGTGTTCCCATCATATCAGTGTCACATGGCATTAGGACTCTCTGCTGTGATTTGAAGTCAGCACAATACAACAGAGAAAGTGTTAATAATCCACCACAGGGGTCTGTAATTGAGGTGGGGCTGAAATAGCTCTCTGGCGGTCTGCATACTGGAAGGCAGGAGGCCAGTCTCCCCAGAACTTGGAATGTGAAAAATACTGTAGCAATTTGCATAGGAACAGAAGACCATATTATTTCAGTGAAAGTGGAGGCACTCTGTGCCTCTTGCTAGAATACACTGCGGTACAATGGAGGAGCCCTGGTACATTGCGTACCCTCTAAGGAGAGTTCCCCAGAGTGTAGCTGACAAACAGGCTGATGGGATATCAAAGAGAGTGTTTTCAGAAAAGTGTTTTTGTTTGTGGTGTGTAGCGTGTTTTGTTTTTTAAGTTTGAGGTGTAAGACTCAAGTAATAGAAATCCTTTCCCAGGGCATATTTTAAGAGTTTATTTAGAGATTGTAGGGCAGCTCCTGTAGTAGTCAGTGATCTGATATTTAAAAAAACAACAACAAAAAACCCACCACTACACTTCTGTAAGTAGATCACTGTTGCAAATGTTGTTACTGACACCTACTCCGGTCTGTAAAGAATCAGCATGCTGGGTCAATGTAACTGACTTAACCTCATGCGATCGAGTGTCCAGAATATGAAGGGGAAGGGAAAAGTCCCCTTGAAATTGAAAGGCAAGGGATGAAGATAGGGTGCACAGACAAGTAGCATGTGGACCTAAAGCCTGTCCTTTATTAAAATAACAATTGGAATTAGACACAGCATATCCACTTTCTGTTGGTATCTGTAAGTTTAAAGCTTTTTATGATGGAGGGGAGGACAGGTTAGAAGAAAAGATTTTAATCTTCCTTTGCTAGGTATTTCTGCTTTTCAGCTGGCAAGAACCATATTTCTCTCTGTCTTGGAATACACCTGCTTGTTAACAGTAAACAGTTGTGCTTTGGGACTTCACGGAAGAAGAAAAAAGCTTTTAAGAAAAGTTTCCCAGTTGAAATAATGATGTTGATAGACTGAGGGGGGGATTAATGACCAACTGGGGGGAACTGATAGCTCAAGGTGCATAAATTAACTGATAAATGCTGTGTGGTTTTTTTTTAAAGGAATTTGCTTTTGAGCAGTATGAGGGCTGGGCAAACACACATACTGTAGAAAATGAATGCAGCATTTTTTGCCAGTTCATTCATTATGCGTGGACACACAAAGACCCCAAACAGCAGCTTTTTCATGAAAGGTGGTATGTGGTTTTCTTGGGTTTTTTTTCTGAGTGAAAACGCAGAAAGCCTCTTTCTTGAAAAATGTGGTGGAGAAGGTTCCCTAGAGGCCCTGTGGCCTAGAGAAATGAGCCACAGGGATGGAAGCCCGGGACTTCCACTAACAGGCCTTTAATAGCACTTCACACTCCACATAGCACTTGGGTCTCACACCACTCCAGGTATGTCCTTAGTCCCCTGGTACTGAGGTAGAATGCAACTGTAAGAGAGGAAAAGGAACCAAATTTGCTGTGATTGGACAAAACATCGTTTAAAAGAAAATATTGCCCCATTTCCCTTCACAAAAATTGGTACAAATGTATCACCCAGCTTGTCCTGAGAAACTTGTGAGTGATGGCTGAATGTGAAGTGGTCATTTCAGGTCAGTCCTAAAATATCAGTGTCAAAGTTTGTTCATTTATGTGCCTGACTTTAGGTTCTTGAACTGTATAGTTAAGCAACAAAATGGCTGGATTTTTTTTTCAAAGTTTCTGAGCGTCCGCAGATCCTCGGGCTTGGAATAATAATATATAGGACTTTTCATCAGTAGATCTCCAGGCACTTTACAAATGAGGTCAGTATCATTCCCATTTTACAGATGGGAAAACTGAGTCACAGAGCAGGGCGGTGCTTGAGGTCAACCACAAGGCCAGAGCCAGAAGTAGATCCCAGATCTTTTATCTCAGTCCAGTGCTCTGTCCATTAGGTCACACTGAGACCTCTAGATTTGAATATTTTAATCAGAGATTACATTTGAAGATACCTCCTAAAGCCTACTTACGCCTTTCTCTTCTGCAAAGTGAAATCAACCATAGTCTCAGCTGAGCTTGGGCTCTGCCCAGCTGAAATCTTCAGTCAGTTGTTGCTCAGAGGTAGTTCTTGGGAAGAAAGCAGCTTCAGAATCTTGCAGCTGATGCTCACAGACTCTCTTGACTGAGGAAGAGCAGAATGAGTACGCTGAGCGAGGATCTCCACTCTGCTTCCCTTCAGCTTGTTAGCCATTCACTGGCCAAATGCATTCACTTCCTTCTCTCATTGCCACCGCTGTCATTATCAAATCACTGAGTGGATGGGGCTCAGAAGGAGATAGGGACCCCAGAAAGTCCCAATATGGGGAAGAATTATATTTCCGTTTCTTTTGGCTACTGATTCAATTAAATAACACCATTATTTGGATCTGTAGCCAAAAGAAACCTCCCCCCCAAAAAATGGTTGAAATCTTCCCCTTTGCTAAACCACATGCACACACAACCCAGACAAAAATGAAAATAAGTCCCTGGACATGTTTATTGATTTGTGCTATGACTTCAACATGTGTATTATTTAGTGAAGAAATAAATTAAGTCTCTGACTCACTTTTATTTATAGTTATGGTGGTAGATGTGGGTCTTTAAGAAGGAATTTGAATGAGATGGTCAGGCACTTCTTGATAAATTCAGGGAAAGAGCTCTTCGTGAGTGGGGGAGAAACTACAGAGACAGTTGTATATGAAGAAATGGCTGGAAGAGGTTGGTGTCAGTGGCTGAATAAAGAAATTAGGATTGATACAATAGGTTGGTCTTCTGGAGAAGGGATATGTAGGTCTGAATCCATAAGGTATTTAGGCTTCTGCTTTGTATTGATTTCAAGTACCTTTGTAGATCTGGGCCTGTGTGATTAACAGGACTTGACAAAATTGGCTCCCAGCTAGGCGCAGCATTTTTAATTTTGGTCGCCAGAGCACGCTCCTCTGCTGCATTTCCGCAGCAGAACTTGGAACCAAGCTACAAACCCCAGTTGCTGTGGCAACCTGGCACCCTGGTTTTGTCAAGCCCTGGTGATTAAGGCACTGAAGTGGGGCTCAGGAGATATAGTTTCTGTCCCTAGCTGTCTCAGTCTGCTTGTGCGACCTTAGGCAAGTCACTTGATCTGTTTGCGGCTCAGTTCCCTATCTGTACAATGGGGGTAATGCAACTTTTCTGTTACCTTTCGTCATCTTAACAAACAAGGAGTCTCGTGGCACTTTTAAAGATTAACAACCAGACTCCTTGTTTGTTTTGCTGAACTAGACTAACACACCTACCCCTTTGGAACTTTCATCATCTTGTTTGTTTGGCCTGAATGCAGTTTCATATTATGAATTTTTACCGTGCCTATCACAGTGGGTTTGTATCTGGGCTGAGGTTTCTGACAGTACCACCGTACCAAATAAAATCTGAAATCATACCATATGATCCAGTAGGAAACTGAAACATAAATCCTACTTACAAGGAGCCATTTGGAGTAAGATAATACAGGCAGTGGAATCTGTTAGTCCTGGCAAAAATCCCTGAAACTTTTTAAAGTATTCTCAGAAATATGTAAATATGTAATTTATTGTTCATTGGGGAAGGGGAAAATCCTACTGTGGAGTAACACAAGCTGTGCCTACACTCTTTACAAGAATTGTTTCAACCTATCACTAGCGTGGAGCTACCTCAGAGGCGAAAAGTAGCAGCCGTTTAACAGCGCGGAGTAGTATCACACAATAGCTAAGGACAGAAAGCGAAAAATATTATACCCATATGAGCTTGCAGGGCAAAATTAGGGAGGCAGAATTTCATTATCCAGCCTAGACTTTAGCCACTGAGGCTAAGGCAGTTTACCAAAGTGTCAGTCCACATTTTCAAGACCACGTGTGGTCAGGACCTTCATTTTACATCTCACCTGAAAGAGCATCTCCAGCAGCATAGAAATGAACCATTGAACCACTAACTCTGCTCCCTGCAGTATCCCATCCCAGTGCTGAGAAGACTTAACATGTCTCAGCTTGGATCTGTGACCAGATCAACCCAGTATGTTATATAATTAGGCCACTGTAAACCCAACAGTAATCCACAGCTATTTCTGTCATTCAGCTGAGAAAGCAAATATGAAATATATCGATTTCTTTGTCCTGGGCCAAACTTCCATTCTTGCTACTGTTGTGTTGTATGCAGATTGACTTCCACCCCAGAAGTGACTGCATCTAAGTCCCTATCTAGGGTACAAATATAATTGTCAGGGAACATGTTGACAACACAGTTGTCCCCTGACCTAGCTGTAGCACAGTTACAGGGTTTGATATGTATTTACTGAGGTCAATGGCAAAGCTGATTTCAGAATTGGAGCATCAGGCCCCCAGGGTTGTAGCATGATTGGGACCTACTATGTCTATGTAGCTGTGTGTTAGTTTTAGACCATCTAAAGCTTTATCTTAGTTACAGCTTAATCAACATTTGTAGAGTGCAAGTTATTTAACTATGTCCTCAGTTATATTTGTAGTGTGGGTGAGCAATCAGTGGTGTGTTATATGAATCATTGGTGAAATGCTTTGGAATCAGTAGTGATACAAAAACACGTGATGTACCAAGTCTGCAGGATTATGGGGTTTTTTTGCCCCCACTCTGATAAATCTCCTTGAAGTCAATGAGAGATTTTCATCAGTAAGGGCCTTGGGATTTGGCCCAATCATCAAAGGATAGTAATAGTCTATATTCAATTGTCAGAGGACGAGAATGGCTTTTGTGGTTAAAGAATGACCCTGGGACTCAGGAGATCTGGATTAAGTTCCAGCTCTATCATAGACGTTCTGTGTGATGTTGGGCAAATTGGTTAATGTTTGTGCCTCAGTTGTCCATCATTAAAATGGGGACAGCATCCCCATTCTCCCATCCTGTGTCTTTTCTGTAAAATGGTAAGTTTTGGGGAGGTAATGACTGCCACTTACTATGTGTATGCACAATGTGGCCTTGATCTCTTGGAAGTATTTATATGCTGCCATAATATGAATAATCTATCCATTGCTAATAGAATAGGGACAGGGAAAGAGCTTCTCTGAGTGCACATTCTCAGCTGTCACCCAGAACTGTTTTAAAAGCTAGCAGTTTTGAGGGCATGGGAAGGGAGATTCAGTGGTACATAGAAATGTTAGAAAAACGTTGATAGGTGTAGGAAGGAAAGAGAGAGTTGTCAAAATCAAGAGATCACATAGGGTAAGAGGATGACTGACAGTGATGAGGCATCTCTACCTAAGGAAGTTAATAAATATGTTCGTTCAGACGTTGTATTAAACAATGTGCAAAACAGACTTCTTCTATACTCTAGGACACAGGAAATTACCTGTATTGGAAAGTTTGGCATTTCTGTAGCTGAATCTGTTCCAGAATTTTGGACTGATTTGTGAAAGATGATTTGGTAACATTAAAATTTGTTTTTTAAAGGGGTAGGAACAGAGACACGCATGACTTCCTTGAACTCTCTCTTAATTTATTGCGTGCCGTTACAAACCCACTGTAGTGGATATGGTTACACAAGACTATTAAAAGATCAATTCTGTTGAACTTGTTGCCCCGCCGCTGGAAATGATCAAATGTTGCATTTGATCCGATTTGTGTGTGTGTTGTTTTTAAGCCAACGAGTTCTGATAATTTAGGTTTTGTTTTCCATGTCTGTTTTGTATAACTTCATGGACTTAGTACAAATAAAGAAATGACTGTATTTCCTAGCAAAAACATGGAACAGACATTACCATGGCATTTGATTGCAGCAAGGTGAAAATAGAAACTTGTTTCGAAAGAGAAGATCAAACAAGCTGAAAAATATCTTGAGGCTAATAGGCCAATTTAACATTAATTTGGAGTTGTCTTTATTTTTTTAAAAAAGCGAGAAACAAAAGACCTTCTGAACATCCACTTCTTATATGCTGTGTTAGAATGCTTCACTTCTTAAAGCTGAGCGATAAACATGAAATTTTGCAATAGATGGAATGTTACAACCTCTGTGCTTTTAAAACCCATCTCCACAATTTCTGGCTTAGGTCAAAATGGATAAAACTCAATAAAACCCCACTGAAGGGGAAATTGGAGACTGCACACAAGCTTTTCAAACTGGAAAGCCTGGCACCTTAGTGATTCACCCCCAGACACTGAAATAACTGGTGTGGTTTTGAAAGGTGCTGAACATACACAGCTCACATTGAATTCAATGGATTCAGCACCTTTATAAGATCAGGCTCCTTATTTTAGGTGGGGATTTAGGTGCCTAGCCTTGGACCATTAAACTTCAGAAGTCTGGCCTTTGATTTTATTAAGCATACACTGAAAATACCCCAAATTTATTTTATTTTTTTGGACAGTTGAGTATAACAAGTAGAGATATCTGCTCTGAGCTTGTCCTTAAGAATTGTCGTTGGCATTCCCTTGAGTTGAGGATGATGTCTTTCACTGGTTTTATTTTATACGGGTCCTTTGGTAACTGAGGAGTCGGGTCCTTGAGCTGCAGACTAGTTAGCAGACACTGCATGTGATGTTGGAAGATATGATTGGCCACAATTACTACATGACAGTTGTCTGTCCTTTCTTTACTGGCGTTTTCTGTGACTGGGATGAGGCAGTTTTCCTCAAATATGACCATTCTCCTTAGGAATAAGAAACTATGCAAGGGGCCCATACTACATCATTATAAGAAGACAATTTTTAATGATTTTTTAAAAATTTGATTGGTTTTGTTTTACTCTGAAAATATGACCTATGGTATATAAAATCACAACACTATTATTTACTTTAATTACTAAATTAGTTACTAATTAAGTTACTCAAAATTGCTATTTAGATTTAATAATTAATTAATTACTAAAATAAACAGTCTATATAAAAATAATCACCTTTACCATCTCCTAATATGTGTTGTGGGAGTTATTCTAAGTGTATTTCTTTTGTTAAATATACGGAGCTAAAGACGATTGATAGTCTCATAATTACAGAAACTAAATCCTAATCTTCATGAAGAGGAGTTTACTACTTTATATGGAGGAGAAAGTAGAGTGAGGAAAAAGGACCAGGAGTTTGAGATTTAATGACGATTAAAGTTTTAGTGGGTGGGAAAATTCAAACAATAAATTTTGTTTAATGCACTGAAACTGGTGTTAGTTTTCACTAGCTGCACTGGAGAGTAGGTTTCATTTTGCAACTAGGACACTCGTAGTTGGAATGATAATTAATGCTGAGTGAATATGGTCCCAGTTGGAAGCCGATTTTTGAATAGAATGAAAACTCTCCCACCCCCAAACATTGGCTCCAGAGTGTAGTAGCTTCCGTTTTTAATTAGCAGGCCAGGCAAAATTTAGCTCATTGTGTTTTTCTCCTCCTTTGGCCCAGTGGATAGCTTGGATTTCTCCATCTTGTTGTCAGGAGGCTGTTCTTTTTATTTTGCTTCGGTTTTGGTGCAGGGGCTTTCAGGATGCTTAGGATTAAACTCATTGTTCTGGGATATTTGCAGCCAGCTGCCTGCATTAAATGAAGATTAGAGGAGGGCACATTAAAAGTGCAAGAGAACTCAGAGGAGCTGGGATTTGCTACTGCATAGCTGTGAATCGAAGGGGAAAGGTTGGGGCTTTATGGCAGATTTTTCTGCTGCCATGTGATCTCGAAGCAGACTCCATAAAGCATCACTTAATAAATGCCCAGGCTGGTCCTGACTGGGAGTGAGAAAAAAAACAACTAAGTTACAGCTCTAGGAACCATTGTATATTTCAGTAACTGCCTCAGAAACAAAACTCAAATCTAAAGCCCTTGTTCAACCCTGCTTAAATGTTTGTCACATGATACATACGGGTCGCTCACATGTAGACATTAACAAATTGTCAAAACGCCTCTCAGTTTATGGGCGATTATCTGTCTTGGAAGGAGGCGGAGGAATTAAAGGAAGTTACCACAGAACAGCCTTTAAATCTTAGCAATCTTTGCCTTTATAATGATGATGTACATATTACAGCTTACAGAGGTGCATTTTCTTCCCTTATCCGTCTTGTACTACTCTACTTGTTCACTTAATTGCCTTAGATTTGTTCCAAGCGTCTCAAGAGCCTAGCCCCAATACCCTTTGCAAAACCCAGCTTTATGGGCTGGTCTACGAAAGGGAGTAAGAGTAGCATGGTTATGGTCAAGATTCGATAGTAGATGTTTCTGTCAAGCGACTGCGACAGGCCTCTTTAGTGACCCTTGACAAGTATTGACCCTGCTCCCATAAAGATCAGTGACAAAATTAACTTCAGTGGGAACAAGATCTAGACCGTAACTCCTCTGTGCATTGAATTACTCCCATGTGTGGGGTGTTTAATAGTTACCAACTTCATACGGTGTTGAGAAGCTTCACCTGGCAATGGTTGTAGGACGTTCTGAGATCCTTGGGTATAAGGAGCACAAATCAAAATACCAACAATATATTCCCCCTTGTGCTTGAAACGTTAGTTGTCACGGCAGGAGGATGGTTGCTGCTGGTTTGGGGTTTTTTTTTTTTTTAAATGGAGACTAGCCTGCTGGGCAGTAGCATCTTTGAAGGATAGCCAAATGTTCAGTCTCGTTCCTATTTGTCACTTCGCCAGTCTAGCTTCTCATCGTCAATGGCTCAGATTTTGAGGAAAGACCCAGAATGTGCTAAGTGTGTGTTCCCACCCATGATTAGCCGACTGTGGAATGCATTAAAATGCAGCCTCTAGTACCGCCTGCAAGTTAACCATGGCCCACGGAGTTCTAAAATGTAGTTTACAATTACCTTCATCTTTAAAACCCATGAGGGTTACAGGTCCCTGTGTGCAGTGCTCCATCAGCTTTCTGCTTGGATCAAGGAGGTGCATTGCATGCTGGGGCTTGTAGTTTCGAGGGGCTGCTTTATTCAGCTATTTCTGCAGCCCGTATTCAGGTAAAGTGTGAGTACCTCACAATATCGTGTGTGTTGGCTATGCAACATGTGCAAGTGTTTGTCGTACTCTTTTTCTCATTTACAATAGGACCCTTTAGGACTCTTGACTGTTACGTGGAGGAAAGAAAATATTTCTGAATCATAGTTGGGTATTGCACAGGGGATAAAATCAAGATTGGCCATCTTTTCCATTTAAGTTCTGTTTGAGGAGCCACACAACGTGAAACAAATGCAAATACTTTTGTGCTCTTTGGTGCATCAGATTTTATGCAGAACTCCCCAATCACCATGGCTCACTGCTTTTTAAGAGACAAACACTGAGCCAAATCCTGCCCTCAATTCTGGACATGCAACAGTCCTTGAAGTCCAGTGTCTAAAGGATGATTTTAAATATCCCCAACTTCTTAGATATATCTAATTTAGTATAATGAGAGATGTCAGAGTTGGTACCTTTCTCTTGTAAAGCATTCTGAATGAGAAAGGAGAATAAATCTGAGCCAGAGTATGTCTGTAACTATTTTATGTGTGCTATTTTATTTTCTTCTTCTGACTGTATCTGAATTAGGTGATTTAAGAAAACACTCCATTAAAAAAGAATACTGTAGAATCCCAAGGAATCCTGTTTTCTACTTGGTTGACGAAACATAAAGCTAATTGCTAGTAGTAAATCCATTCAAAGGGGGATTGGAGGGAGGGGGAAAAGTTAATATTACTCCTTGAATGGCATTTAATCTCTGAAACCTTTCATGCAGATGTAAATTAGGATTTGCACAACAGAGTCCTCGGTTGCTCAGTAGATAAGGCAGATTTGTAACATCTGCTTTTCCTTCCTAGCCTTCAAGGTTTAGTATGACTGTATCCAAACCAAACACCGCTGATTTTTTTTTCCATAGCTCCACATTTTTAAACAATATATGATTAAGCAAACAAAATCTGCTTATTAACTAAATTTAATGTTGTTTATTTTTTTAATTAAGACTTTACTAAAAGGACTGATGTTTTTCTAAGTACAGTTTTGGTCAGATGATGGCACTAGATCGGGGTGTGTGTGTGTGTGTGTGTGTGTGTGTGTGTGTGTGTGTGTGTGTGTGTAATAGAACATTAACTTCTCAGGAAGAAACTTAGGTCAGTAACAGTTCCAGAATATGGAGGCTACCATAGCGATAAACTGTTACGTACTGTAGCATTGCTCACTATTATTTTGAAATCCATTTTAAGCTTTTCAAAAATAAAAAAAATCCACAAACTACTGCTGAAAGATGAAACTGCTTCTTCAGAAGACTGCGGCCACATGTTTGCAACTTGGTTTCCCAAGTCAGGCCTCTAGGTTGCTTTTTAGGCCCCTATATAACTGTCGAGGTTTTTCAATAGTGTGGAGCACTCAGTGGTTCCTGTTGACTTCAGTCTCTGTTGAATTCAATCAATGTCCATTGCTTCTCTGAATCAGGCCATTTTAGTGTTGACTCCTGTGACTTTCAGGAATGTTGGGCAACTGCTGTTCTTGAATTTTACTGTTGACTTCTGTGACTTTCAGGAATATTGGGCAACCCCTGTTCTTGCCTCTAAAATTTAGACTACATAACTTGGATTTAGGAACACAACGTAGGCAACCAATTCTGTGAATTTTGGCCTTTATCGTTTTGAAGAATTAATGTTATCTTCTGCTCTGAGTTACTTGTTTTTAAAGACTTAAAGTATATTTCAGAATAGCGCTGAGCGGCAGCAAAGCTTTGTTGTTAAAGAAGCAAACAGTTTTTTACCCTAGTTGTTTCTGAACCCCTGAACAGTGACTGATCTGTGCGTGTTCCAGAGAAGCTAATGTGAAAACCTGTCCAGTGAAACATCCCAGACAGCATTGTTACCTGAAAGGAAAAACACTCTTTTTCTTGAACTATCACTGGTTATACCCTGACACTGTTGAAAAATGATCCATGAAGGTCGAGAACTGTGCCTTGATTGATTGATTCTCTTCCCCCTCCGTTTGTCAAAGCTCTTACCCAGAAAGCAATAAAATTGGTTTTGCCTGACAACACTGATTTGATTCCTACACAAGTTGGCACATTTATGTAACTGTTGTATTAAGTCTATAATAGCATCTTCGACAAGGCACCATTATTTAATTGGCATTATAATACCAAACCTATTTAATGTGATATCTGCAAAGCTGTATAATTATCTCAGGGTGGTGATAATCTATCTGAATCGTTGTCTCCAAGAATGGAAGCATCGAGCAAAAACTGGAGCTCTTGGGATCACAGCAGGCAGGAGCAGAGGGGGGAGATTTTGTGTCATGTCAGGTTGGAGAGCCCCATAGAATAATCTCATCCTGACGTTGTTTGGTAACATTTCATCAACATGGGATACTTGCTGCCCTGGATCAGCTCCCCCCACTCAGTTTAAGGGTCATTCCCTTGACCTTATCTTCACTGACAAGACTTACTTCTATAAACAAGCAAACTCATGATCTTAATTGTAACCCCTTGCTTTCCCTTCCACCTCCCCTCTTCTTCTGTGTTATCACTTTTTGTGTGATGTCTGGACATAGTTTAGGAGCTGCTTGGTACAGGATCCGTTTCTTCTCCACATTCTCCCTCATTCTGTTTGTGATACTGAATGTTTTTGTTTCTACATTATCTCCACACTAAGGTGGCAATGCGATGTCCATGTCTCTTTCTATCTCTGATTGATGAGGACCTTGGATGTCCCTGCCTTAAGGAATGTGGCCATATCTTCTGACCTATGACAGGGAGTTTATAATAGAAGGAAGAATAGCATGAACACAATCAGGTAGCAAAAGAGTTTACCTAGTTTTGTTTTCTCTGACTCTTGATTTTTATTCTGCTGTAATTTCCTTGACTTCATAGAGTTACTTCTGACCTTCTCTGTGGGAAGATTGGAATGGGCCCCTTGGAATCTGAAACTATGATACAGTCCTCAGCTGTGTCTGTTAGTCTCTGGCCTTAGCTGAGAGATAAGAGTGTCAGCTGAGACTGTCTGAGCCTGGAGTTTTCCAAAGCTATTTTTAAGTTTTGCCCATAGAGTTATACCCCTTATGGGGCCAGTTACCAGCTGGGGTTGGCTAAAGCATGCTGGTTCTCTGACTTCATTCCCTTTCTGAAACCATCCTCTCAGCTCTATAGGTTGAGGTCAGCAGAGGAGCCAACCACATCAGCTCTACGTCACCCACCTGGCAAGTCTTCTGTGGTGCAGAGGGCTGAGTGGACTGCAGAGTTATGTTCTCATTGTTCCTCAGAGCCATCTGTATAATTTTATCTCAGTTCCCATGGAATGATCATAAATTCACTTTGACAGGAAAGCAGACCTTGCCTGAATTGTAGATGAAGGGTGGGTGGAACAGGTTAGCTTCCCTGTGGGCAACAGGGCGTGTTCTTCACAATACTAAAATAATCACACACTTTGATAAGGTTGTGGAGTGACTGGGTTTTTGTGTGTGGCTTCATATACAGCATGGAATACATGCACCTTCAATAGAAAGGAGGTGCTGTTGGAAACAGGATAGATCATTCTGTAATGTAACTTCATTGACGTCAGTTGCATTATATCAGGGAATACATTAGGTTTAGCCTGTGTAGCTTTCCCCTAAGACCTAAATAGCTTTCAGTCGTCATAATGAGAAAAACCAAAGGAAATGGTAGAACTCAGCATCTCTCCTGTTCAGAATTTGTTTTTAACCTGTCTTCTGAAACTCAGATTTTCTCCACACTGATTCACAAGTGGAAGTTTGAATGCTGAAGGCAAAGATCCTTGAAGAGAAGCCTGTGAAAACATGCCCTGTGGTACTTAGCTATTTTGCCACACAGCAGTTAGAGGGTTTGAAGTTATATATTGAGTCAGTGCTCTGTGGATTGATGATTACAACCCCTATTAACACTTGTATGGAAGTCACCTAAGAGAACGAAATCCCAAGTCTAATGAAATAAGGCGATTGCCCAAAAGATGAGGGATCAGATGGTCTTTGTGGGTAAGGAACTGGGCTGTGATGCAAGAATCTGTCTTCTATGCCCATCTCTGCCATAAGTTTTCTGTGTGGTCTTGGGAAAATTTCTTTGTGCCTTAGCTTCCTTGCCTTTAGCATAGGGATAATACTTCCTTACCTCATGGGGTGTAACAAGGTTAAGTCCATTGCTAATTAATGGGGTGATGCGATTCTGTGATGATATGGGTCAGGAAGGATTTCCTTCTGATGTCTCACTGTTGGCCAAGTATTATATGGCTGTAATCATCTTTCTCTGGAAATAGGATACCACACTCAACAGGCAGATGATCTGATGCTGCATTGCTACTACCACGTTCCTTCCTAGTAGGTTGTCACAACAAATCTGTCATGATTAAAGTATAATGGCTGCATTAAGTGCTTTAAGGTTTGTCTGCCTAGAATTAAAATGAAGAGATGGATTCAGTGTTATTACTTTAGTAAAGCTTTGCAAGTTTCTTGCCCAGTTTTCAAAGAGTAAATACCTATTTAAAGCAGGCCTCGACAAATCAATGTTTCTGGTCGCCATGGCAGAAATGTAATGCAGCAGTGCCCTCTGGTGACCAAGCGTAAAATTGGTGGCGCCTAGCTATGAGCCAATTTCGTCCACCTCTGATTTAAAAATAGCAGAATCACTTAGTCCTTTGTTATGGCTGATCTGCGAAGTGCTCCTGTGAAATGTCATTGCCAGGTTCAGAAGTTTAGGTGCATAATAGAGAGACACTTCTAATTGTGCTACTGCAGTTTAACAGTGGCTGCATGAGTTAAAAAAAAATATTGTTTATTGGTTCATTCCAAAATTAGTTTTGATGCCTAAGAGGAGTAGACATCTATTGGAAATACTGACATGCTTAGGCATTGCGAATAAAAACCACACAGAAAGTGAATTATTGCTATGGATGAGCCAGCAAATAGGGAGATGAAATACGTTATAAGTAAATGCACACACAGTCATTTGGAAGAGCTGAGCCCTTTCTTATAAAAGATGCTGCTTGAAAGCTCTTATAGCATATCTTTTATATATTTTTTTTATGCTAACCTGTCTGAAAATTGCATCTCTTCTCTAACCAGTTTACTACAAGGTCTTTCCAAAAGTGACATGCATTACTACAAGAGCTGATCTTCATTAGGAGTGCCTCGTGGTAATTCTCTTTTCATTACTGCCTTGGATAAACTAATAAATGGTTGAATGTTAGTCATATCATGGGACTCTAAAACCTAAATTACCACCTCCTTTATGAGAACCCATTAAAGCTTCATACTCATTAATTTTAGCACTTCTGGCGAGTGGCATAATAAGCCCCCATAATCTTGTGATAATTTATATCCCTGAAAGTATTTGTTTATAACCATCTGTGGATTTTGAAGAGACACTGTCAGGTCATTTAGATCCCAAATTAAGTATTCGCTTTTGGGGCAGACGGGAGGAGTTTTATGACCTAATTGTAATAGAAATAGTTCATGAAAGTTTTTGAAAGCAAATGCATTGGAAATGATAGCCTCTTTGATGTGGGGATGGTCTTGTGGTTAAGGAGTGGACTGGGATGAAGGAGCTCTGAATTCATTTTTCTGGCTGTGCCCATAAACTTCTCATTTGACCATGGGCAAATCACTTAATCGCTCCATGAGTCATAGAGTTTAAGGCCAGAAGAGACCACCAGATCGCCTAGTCTGGCACAAACCTACCACCATCGCCCTACACCTGAACACTACCCCGACTGTGCTTCAGTGTCTCATCTGTGAAACGCTTCCTTTCGCCCGTGTTTTGACCTTTCTTGTTTTTGTTGTAAGTTCTTCATGACAGGGGGCTGTCCCTCTTACTGTGTGAACCTGGCATAATGGGGCTCTAGTCACTATTGGAGTTTCTAGGCCCTACCATAGAACAAATAAATAACAGTAGTAACAGATGGTGCACGACAGGAGAGCCTGGAACCGAAACTAATGATTGTTTTAATGGTTTCCAGTGTGGTGCTAGCCACACACAGGAGAGAAGACCTGAGAAATGGTAGTCAATCTGCGACGGCTAAATACCCTCCTCTAGATGGTGAAGAGGGCTGTGAGTTACTACGGAGAATTTGTTGCTCGGGGTCCAAATGATAGCCACATTTGGGGTTGTGAAGGAATATTTCCTTGGGTCATGTTGGCAGATATGCTGGGTTGCGGTTTTGGTTGGTTGGTTTGTTTTTTCGCCTTCCTCTGCAGCATGAGGCACGGGTGATGTGCAGGTTTAAATCAGTGTACATGGTGGATTCTCTGTAACTTTATTTTGAAATCATGATTTGGAGACTTCAGGAACTCAGCCAGAGGCTAGGAGACTGTCACAGGATTGGGTGGTTGTGTTCTATGGCCTACAGTGTGCAGGAGGTTAGAGTAGATGATCATTGTCCTTTCTGGTCTTAATCTATGAGCAAAGTAGAAAAGAAACCTAGAAAAACAGACCTATTTATTTTCCATTATCCATATTGATTAAAATGTTATATATATATATGAATAAGCAGCTAAGTGACTCAGTTGAGACCCAGTCAGACAGTATTGTCAGTGGGAAGGACAAGAAGCTTCATCAAAACAAAACTGTCAGGGATGGCAATGCCATGCTCACAGTAGAGGCCTCCGACACTAGCTGTTGCCCGTCCAAAGTATCGACTCGATGTGTTCTGTATTACAATAACCCCAGAATGGCTTTAGTAACAATAGTTCGTCACTTTGTCATGAAACAGTTTCATTATCACTTTAAAAGGGTGGATTCTTTTAAAATGGCTGTTCCATTCAATTCAGCGTGCATTTAGTCTGGGCTTCTTCCTGTTGGGTGAATTCATGATACAAAAGCCAAAATGATCACTTGGCAAACAACTTGGGTAAAACACTGCGTTTTATATGGATGAATTGTGCAGCTGCATGGGGTTTGTTTTCTAATGGAACAAATTAGCAAGAGCTTCCATCAAGGTCAGCAGACAAAGAACAGTTCCCAGGCTAGCAAGCGAATGAGTTGTATATTGGGTCCTTCAATTGCAGGCCACTATTGAGGTAACACTCAGAGTGTGGCACAAACCAGCCAATACCAGGAAATGTATAGTTAAAACAGAAAAGCCATTTTTTAACTGTCCAGGAGTGTTTCTTCTCCTCAGCTGTGTTCTGCCCAGGGATCTCACAGGTCTGATATCCAAGAGTTTCCCCTCAAAACTGTTGTTCAGTGGAAAACAGTTACTGACAAAATGAAATTTTTCATGGAAAAAGTAGCCTTTCCTCAGAAACGTCCATTTTCTTCATCAAAAGAATTGAACACTTGAAAATGACAATATTTCACTCTGGAAATGTTGCTGCTGTGCTTCTTGGGGATTCTTGTTCAGTTGCATCAAATTCCCATTCTCTGTATTCAGAGTTCCCAGCCAGATTACATATCTCATGAGTGGTATGTCTAGCAACTCCCATGATGCGCCATCTCCTCTCCAAGAGAGGTGAACACAGTGCATCATGGATGATGTATTCTGAGTAGGAATCCTATACAGAAGAATGGGAGACACCTGAACTACAACTCTGAGTAGCATTTCCAAATCAAAGTATTTAGGTTTATGGCTGAAATATTTTGATATTTGAATTTCCACTGAAAATTATCCAAGGAGAACCTATTTTGTGATGGGCTCTAATCATAGTATTTAATTGTTACAGGGCAACCTAAATATATAGGGCTAGAGCTTCAGCTAACATAAACTGGTTTAGTTATGTTGACTACACACCAGCTAAGGCTCTGATCCATTGATGACCAAGCACAAATCCTGACCTGAACTTCCTTAGAGCTGGAAAAAGATCAGAAGCTGAGCCAAAATTAAGGGGTGTTTGATCATAGGTTTATACCCATCTTCTTTTAATGATGGAGAGTGAAATTCTGATCTGATGGAAGCCAGTGGAAGTGTTGCAATTGAGTTTAGCAGACAGGGTTTCACATTGAGGGTTAGTAGCAACATAGTGATTCTTCTCATTAACCGGGAGGAACTCCATTGAAGTAAAGAGTTTTGTCAGCATAAAATCAGTGCCAGAGCAAAATCGGGCCTTGGAATTGCTGTCTCAATATGTACCTATAGCTGCTGTTAAAACTGATGGAAGTTTAAACCATTGCCTACCTCTGGGAAACATCTAGACTTCTATTCTTTCGTCACCCACTCCTATAAAATGACACATGACAGCTTTCTACAGTAACTGCCCAGTGTGCTGCCGTGTTCTTCCTACATGCTTCTGTGTTTTGGAGCATCACTGTTGAATATGTGTCTCCAGCTTCGTGTCCAACCTTAGGTTTTTAGTGTCTGTGCAGCTTCTTGCTGGATGGCAGTAGAGATTCAAATTCTGCTCCACTGAGTGCAATGACTATTTCAGAGCTCTCAAGTGAGTAGGTTAAACTCCTTACATCCTCTTTGCTGTGCCCAGCCTTCCCTCCTTCACCCATTCTGCGTGCACCATCCCACAGCTTCTTATTTCCAAAACAAGGCCCACATGCTCCATAAAGCTTTCTAGCTTTCTGTGTGGGTCTGTGTTTGTTCTGTGTAGTAAAGTATGAGCACAGTAAGGGCCAAATCTTTCCTCACATGAGTATCCCCAATTGAAATCTTAGTGATGTCTCTCCTGAGTCAAGGGTCTAGGGTTTTGACTCCAGACTGTGAGCCTTTGAGATCAAGGACGTGACATAATCTTTGTTCCAGCCCACGCAGCATCATACATGGTTGTGACTCACATTAAGAAGCTTCACTGCATCTTGTAGATTATCCTGCGTTTTGGTTACTTTTTCTAGTTTTTTCCTGCCTCAGGATGGAATGGAGGCAGCCTCTCTGGTCCTGCCAGAAGTCAAGCTGCACAGTGGCACTTCGTGCGTCTGACTGCATGTCTAGAGATGTTCAGCCTTTCTGCTTGCTGAGGTATCAGGGGTAGGGCAGGACTTAATTCTGACAAGCAGCAGGTGTGGGAAGCTCTGGGCAGAGGATGATGGCAGCAGCAGGAGGAGAGCTCAGATAACTGTTGTGGAGAGACCCTCTGGGAAGGGGAAGGCTTGTAAAGTGTTTTTGAGGTGAAAGATCAGACATTAACCTTAAGGGGTGAAATCTTGCCCCTCTTGCAGTCTGTGGGAATTTTGTCACTAGGAGCCCTGCATCCAGGATTTCACCCTAGTTATTAAAAGTCTCTTGGGTTACACATTAGCTGGAAGACATACGAATAGGTGGCCAGAATCATCCTCCCTCCTGAGCTGTCTTTCCTTTAAAAATAAACAAACAAAACCAAAGCCCTTCATTGAAAATTGGCCAAAGTAACATTTTGTCTAACAGGAGAAAGAGAAATGCCCCCAGGCCTGATACCTGAGGTAGTGAAATTCAGCTGACAGAAGATGTCTGTAGCTGAATTACAAACCTCAAAAAGAGAGAGAATTTTTCTAAGGGCAGTGCTGACCAACTTCAAATCCAAAACAAAGAAACCTACACACACCAGCAAACACATTCTTGCCTAGTCCTGCTTCACTGGGAGCAGGATCAAGTCCCCAAAAAAGTCACACAGTTTTTTTTTTTTTTTTGCTATTGATTCTCAGCGGATTGCAAAACAAGGTTCTAGGACGCAATGTTTAGGGAACACGTTGTAAACCTGGTGACGCTATTTCCAGAACGGTTTATTTCACTGACGGCACTGGCTGTTTTAGTGCTACAGCTTTGCTTGAATTCCATTCACTTCATTAAAACAAACAAGGAATCCTGTGGCACTTCTAAGAAATTCAGTTATTGCATGAGCTTTCTTGGGCACAATCCCACTTCATCAGGTGGATGAAATGGAAAATGTAGTATGTTCGCTGTCTATACACATACAGAGGGGATGGGTCACAAGGTCAATTCAGACCGTTCCAGAGGGATAGTCTGCTAGCAAGTTTATGCAATAAATAAATTTGTTTGTCCTTGTGTGTCACAGGACTCCTTTTTTGTTTTGTTTTTGCTGTAATTGACTACCAAGGCGGCCCCTCTGGAACTATTCATTTCACTGACACAGCTCGTAGTGAGTAAAGCAAGCAAGGTTTCATACCAAGCCAGTACCACTAAGTGAGACATTACTAAAGTTCTGGGTCTAAACAGCACCTGTATGGTGCTGAATGCTCTTATCTGAATAAGGTAAGCCATTGCTTCTCACCAATTGAGGGCATTTCTGCAGCTTTCATCTCTTACCACCTATGTGCATGAGATTAGGAAGGCTACAGATGCCACGGCTACTGTCATCAGTTGGGCAAGGCTCTTAGATCATTGTTTGATGTTGCTTTAGTTAGTTAGTTTATTTATTTTCTTTTCCCTCACAGAATATCTGGGGAGCGAGACTGCCTTTCTGGAGGAATTGGTGTTTGGAAGTGGAGATACTATTGAACTTTCCTGTAAGACCCAGGGCTCTTCTATGTCAGTTTTCTGGTTTAAAGATGGTATTGGGATTGCACCTACCAACAGAACTCACATTGGACAAAAACTGCTGAAGATAATAAATGTGTCATATGATGACTCTGGGCTGTACAGCTGCAAGCCACGGCATTCCAGTGAGGTTCTGGGTAACTTTACTGTCAGAGTAACAGGTGAGTGCTGTAATGCAAAAGGTTTGGGGGTTTTCCTTCTTGTTTTGCTCTTACACTTGGTGGCTGCATTCTTTCTCAATATTCCACAGGCTTCTGCATGAGCTCTCCTTTTCTAGCAAAGTCAAAAGAGGCCAGAGGACTAACTGCTTTCCTGCAATGAGTGTTAGAGTCTGAGAGTCTTATCACGGGAGCTTTGGAAGTGCTATTCTGCAGATTAAATGCTTATACATGTTTCATTCACAGTAGTTGGTAAAGTATCTTAAATGATATACGCCCCTTTGAAGTATCATATGGATGGGTAAACTGAGGCTCTCGGAGCTTAAATGACTCTTTCAAGGTCACAGGAGAAAGCAGTGACAAGTCAGGACCAGAATCCAGAAGTCCTTACTATTAATCCCAGTTCTAGCTGTTAGACAGTATTTCCTTCCTAATTGCATGACCTAGTTTTTCTGATTAATTTCAGAAATACCATTTTTGTACACTAGCCATTTTGGGAGTCTGGTACTTTTCCTTAGAGCATTACATTTATGATTCCTTACTACACCCTTCTTGCTCTGATGTTAGCACACAGGTTGGAAATGCAGACTTTCACAGATTCTTAAAGCCAGAAGGGACATTGTTATCATCTAATCTGACCTCCTGTATAGCTAGCACAGAACTTCCCCAAACTAATTAATTCCTAGATCATATCTTTTTTTAAAAAAAAAAATCTAATCTTGATTCTAAAAATAGGCATAGTGCTGGAGAATACACCACATCTCCTAGTAAATAGTTGCAGTGATCAGCATTTAAAAAATGTACACCTTATTTCATCAGGTACTTTCCATCCCTCTCTGTCATTAGCTGCTGCTTTCATCTGCTCCAGGGTGTTGTGATCAGTTGTTCTTCATAATATTTTTCTTGAGCACCCCTCATTTCCTTACACTAGTCGGTTTCTGCTTGACAGCTTCATGTGGAGTCTGTGTGTTGACATCCAGAGAATTTGTCCTAATATGTTCAGCACTTCTCATTCTAGTGAAAATGAGCTCTTGTTTTCAATGGCACATAAAGAACTTTCAAAACAAATACGTATCAGTGAAACTGATACTACCATTTGCCTAACCTTTTTATTTGAATGATTAGGATAATTATGGTTGGATGACCACAAGCTACTTCAAACATAGATTACTGAACTCCAGGGTGCCAGAATGTCTCTCTTCCTTAGAGGAAATTAGTAGATAATTAGCTAAGAAGACCCATCATTATTTAAAACTGCTGGGCAGGTAGTTGAATAAATATCAGTGTCATTAGTTGGTAATTGTACTGATTAAATAGATTCAGGAGATATTTTGAAAATCAAGCCTTATTTTGTTTCACTTGGGTTCAAAGGGTGTGAGTGCCCTTCTATCCATTCACTCCTTCGGAGTTGAATGTTAAGCATATCAGTGAACTAGGCCCTGGAAGACATTTCATTGAATCTTGACAAACATCTGCTTTTAACTGAACGTTATTGAGATCACTGTGAACATATCAGGGTCACGTCAATTAAATGGTTAAAGAAGAATTCGGCTCTTGAAAGGTGTTCTTTAAGTAGGTGCGATTATTGGGGACAGGGAGCTTCAGGTTGTTAGAAATGTTTTTTTGCTGACATTAAAATGCTTTTGAGTTCAAGGGGCAGCACAGAGGCAGGAAAGGGCAGCTGGCTACACACTCAAGTGAAACAGCTATCAGACCAAAAAGTTGGTGAAGTGAGAGATTGTTTTTAATAGTGAAAAGACTGATAATCTTATGCTTTTAAAAATTTGAGCCCCTGTGTTTTTCCTCTTGGCTAATCGCGAATAGATGCTTGAGAGCAAGTAACCTGAACCTCCATTCTGCATCTTTGATTGTATTAGCTCAGCGTCGTTACAGCCAAAGGGCTGCTAACATGGGTGTTTCAGTTTTAGCTGTCAGCCATGTTTGTTTTAAACGTTGAAACCTTTGTACTGTGTGGGCAATAGTAGCACCTGTTATATTCACTTATGTTTCTTCATAATTTTACCAATTGCTTAGTGTTCAACTCCAGGAGTGAGATTGTAATCTGAGAGTGGGGTTTACATTCCTTACTTATCTAAATATTTGTTCACTAGGATTATGGGCCATAATTACTCTGTTACACTGCTATTGGTAGTAACAAATTGGAGTCACCCCACGTTTGCTCTGTGACTGAGCAAACATAGGTCCTTTATATTTGTCCATGTGTTTTGAAATCTCCATTTAATAAATAGTGTTAATATCTCTTTGAGAAAAAGATTCCTTCTTAATGATGCTTCTAGGCCCTGATTGAATTTATTTGGGAGGAACCAAATTACTGTATTAGCATCTGTCCCATCCAGGGTAACAAAGTTCAACAGACAATTTGTAGAGCTGATGTCAGGTCTCTGGCCCCTAATTCTGTTCTTGCTGCTTTGCAAGTGGCTGGTTGGGGACCTTGGGCACACTCTCTACGCTGGATTCCAGGCCAGGGACCATATAACTGGCAGCCAAGATTTGCAAAGTCTTTCCCCTTGCTGCTGTTACCTTGGATCTCTTCCTATCCAGCCTCCCTGAGCCTCTCTTTCCTGCAGCTTCCCTGGGTTAACCCTTCTGTCAGGGCTAGGATCCCAGGGTTCCTCCTCCACTCCTAGAGTGATTGCAGACTCTTCTGCTCTTAACTTCTTGGCTTTATACTAACCAGCTTGCTCCTGTGCAGCTGGGCTTCACAATCAGTTAAACCTGGCTGTCTCCAGGTGCAAGCAGGTAGCATAATTGGTCTTCCAGGTCTATATTAACCCATTCTGGGCCTGTGTGGTGTACACATCCCCCTCACAGAGGAGTTAAAGAATCTCCTTTTTCATTAAGGAGGTTTGGAAATCAAGTTCAGAGTTAGTGCCCTGCTGCTTAAAGAATAGATTAGTGTATGAATACACAGCAAATTCTAAGTTTTGCCTTTAAAACCACAGAGCCCTGGGTGTGGCTGGTATTCAGCACTTCACTATTTAATGGCGACTAACCCCATTTCCCTCCTATAAACTAATGCTTACACCCATTCCACACCCCCAATTCTTCAGAATTAATCTTGTATGCCAATTATTATTGACGTCCCATTTCTGCAATCCTCCCCATGCACAGAACTGCCCTTAAAGCCAGTGGGTGTGGCATCGTGGCAGTCTAGGACCCATTATGATACTGTGGGAAAACAGCTTTCAGAAACCTGAGGCCAAGATTTTCAAAAAAGAGTGCCTGATGCTAGAAGTAGAAATTTCCAGAGGGATAGCCGTGTTAGTCTGTGTACAGCAAAAACGAAAGTCCTGTGGCACCTTATAGACTAACAGATTTTGCATCTGACGAAGTGGGTTATAGCCCACGAAAGTTTATGCCGAAGAAAATCTGTTAGTCTATAAGGTGC
The DNA here is from genome assembly GCA_007922175.1 of Pelusios castaneus. Taxonomy (NCBI): domain Eukaryota; kingdom Metazoa; phylum Chordata; order Testudines; family Pelomedusidae; genus Pelusios; species Pelusios castaneus. The sequence goes on from ML686047.1 coordinate 4,529,589, forward strand.
CACAGGATTCTCATTGTTTTTAAAAGTCTTGAGTTCATATTTAGACACTTATACAAGTGACCCTGATTTTTTTCAACAGTATTGAATGCCCAGCAGCTCCCACTGAATTAAATTCTAGATCCAGTCAGGAACTCTCAGCACTTTCGAAAAGGTCAGGCTAGTTATTCAGGTACCTGAATTTGAAGTTAGTCTCCGAACTTCAGAAACCCATTTTGAAAACCTTGATTCCCATCTTCTGAACAGATTCAGCCTTCTGAGTAAGATGAGACAGATTTTGTCAGTGATAACACGTGCCATGCTAGGAATGGAAAACACCATCCACTAATCTGGTCAAAGTATAGGATTTAATGAAGAATGTACTTTGCTCTCCCACAGTTGACTGGTATATTTTAAAGTATATAAACACATTTTGGCACGTTTGATTATAATTAAGAATTATCAAACACTGTGCTTCAAGATACAGGGTCCGGAAGGATTTTACCCCTTTCCTCTCCCTGGTTCAACAGTGCACGCTTAGTCATTTTTTTGCCTTCATCAAGGCCTGTAGCAGAAGTTGTCAAAGACTCCAGTTCAGGAAAGCACTGAAGTACATGCAAAACTTTAACCAAGTTCTGAGGGGTTTTGTTGGGACTTAAGTCCTGGGACTTAAACACATGCTGAATGTTGTTCGCATGCGTCATTGAATCTGAGACAAAGACAGGATGCCAACTATGATGCACCAGCCGTCTGAGGCAGTTGGTAACTTCTGTGTGCCTATGCAACAAATATTTCTGCATGTCTCTCCAGAATCTGTAGAAAAATGATACCTCTATTAGTTTTTTCACTGTATTTACTAGACAGCTGGATAAATGATGATACAAAAATTGCAAGAACTTATCTTGCAATAAATTACATTCTGCCTGAGTTGACTAAACAGGATACATTACGTTCCTGGCCATGTACTGAAGATTCGTAGAATTTCCTGCTCTCTAAAAATCTACTGCCCGTTTCTTTTACTCCCGTGTCAAAATGTAAAAGCAGCTGCATAGTATTCTGCCTTTTTATGTTTGCTGCAGATTACTTAAAGTAAGAGGCAACGAATAGTGTTAAATCTTACAAACAGGCTTCAGGGTTCTCTTTTATGAGTGGGTGGTTTCTAAACTAATGTTTGCCGCTTAGAAAAATAGAACACCCTTGTAGTCAGCTCAATAAATGCAAATATGATTTTAGGCAGTGTTAAATGACATGGGTGAATGCAGAAAATACTGTAAAGCCTTTACATAGTAGTGAGGTGCTCTTGCCTGACATTTACTGTTCTGGTCTCACAAAATAATATATCCCAGTCACTGTAGAAAGGTTATAGCCAACAGAGGAGAGATCCAGAGAAGGATAGTGAAAGTCCCAAGAGGCATGGAGAGACTTGGGTGTGAGGAGAGGCTTTAAAAGATTGTGTGTGCGTAGTTTTGAGAGGAGATAACAGAAGTTGACACGACAGCGGGTTTATTAAATTAACGAATGGTCTAGAGCCAACAAACAAGGCTCGCCCACTTCGAGACCAAATGGAATAAAATGACCTCGGATTTAAAGCTGGTCAAAGGAAAGATTGTATTTGTGAGAAGACACTTCCCCTCTAGGTGGGTTCATCCCTCATTGTTACGGGGTTTTTTAAATCTGAAGTATCTTTTGCAGGCCATTAGGAGGTGGGTTAATGGAGCAGTGGACGATAGTTGATCTGCTGTAGCAGACCCAGTGTTAGTGGACCTGCAAAGTGCAGCTCCATTGCAGGATCCCACCCAGAAAGGACGCATGGGGGTTATGCACTCTCCCGCCCCCCCAGATTTCTCTCTTTCATCTGGCCCTGCTCCCTGAAGTGCTGAAATAGCAGGGCAGAGCCCACCCAGTCTCCTGCTATCTTTAGGTGCAGTGGGCTCCCACTTAGCTCCGAAAAACTCAGCGCCTTCCCCTTTCTGCCATCTCCTCCAGGACATGATGAGCCCATCTTCTGGGGCCACAGTCTCCACACTGCGCTCTCCTCCTCCTCCCTTTACTCCCAGGCTCACACTGCATTCAAAACAGCTCCCGACCACAGCCTTCCCCGCCTCCCTCAGCCAGCCTATTTGCCAGGCACCCCATGGGACAGAACTGCTTGGCTGTGAACTGCTGTGCTCCAGCTGCCAGCAAAAATCCAGCCAGCAAGTTTCAACTTTCCCCATGCCTTCCCGCGCTCCCAGAGGCAATGAGTGGGGCAGTCATATGCCCCCTCATCTTTCAGTTGTGCTCCCCCACCATCAGAAATCACACCGCATTGCTGGTTCCACCTCACCCGCAGACACTGCAATGCCCTTCTGCATGGTGAGAGCTTTGTGGCTCCTGGTGGCAGAGCCAGGGAGCAGCAGCTTTGCATGACATGCACCTTTGGGAATCGGAGAAGTTTTCTGTCAGAAAGCCACTGCAGAAGAGTGCCAGATGCTTCTTCTAGGAGGATTTTGTCTGGTGTATCCACCTAGCTTGGGCTGCCTGGCCGTGACCCTAGCTTCCTCTCGAATCCTCCTTCCCTATGTTTCTACAGAGCAGCACAAAGCACACAAGAGATGCAAAGCAGCTTGTCCTCACCCATTATTGCAGTTCAGACGCTCGTGCCTGTGGGAGCGTTATAACCTGGCCCATTGCAAACGTGCAGTGAGTTTCCAGAGATGAACACGTTGACCACTCCATTGCACCTGCTGGCCGGCAGAGCTACACTTACATAGAGTTCCCGCTTTCCTAGGCTTGGCCTACGCTACATACTTACTTTGGTATGAAAAGTCCACACTCCTGAGCGATGTAATTATACAGAACTTTACCCCTACTCCTGTGTAGATGGTGGGAGATCAAGGTTTCAGAGTCTTTCGGTCTACATAGAAGTGGGATTCGGATCCTCCAAAGTATTTAGGCACCAGCACCTGTGAGTTAGGCACCTCAATCCATTTGAGGATTTAGGCCTGATTATCTAAGGTTTGACCAATTAAGCAGGATCCTTCTTGGCAGAATACTTTGAGGAACTCTTTAGCCGTCATAAAGACACACGATCTTGAGATCACGGGGCGGAGGGAGGGCAGAGGAGGTTATTTGTTGGGTTATTTTGTTTCTTTGCATCTTTTAACATCAGATTGAGGGAAGCAATTCATGCTTCTGCTGTTTGGTTAGCTCTTCTGCGTAGGAGAGTTGATGTGGAAGTGAGGAGAGCCGCCTTCACTGTTCTTTTGAATGAAATCCTAGATTCTGCAGAAAACGGCAAAAAAAACGGCAGAAAGGCCCTACAGGTAGAGAGAGGGCCTGAGACACTCAGGGCCTAGTTCTCAGTAGGGCTGCAGCTCAGCTCCATTTTGGCATGCACACACCTGTTGTGTTTATCCACCAAGTTTCATGCATCCATCGTGACAGATCTCCTTTTGGACAAATGTGAAAATTCCCTCACTTGTGTTCATCGGGGCAAGGGAAGAGAGGGAGTTCAACATTGCACACATTGCCTTTTGAAAGTCTGCTCCGTAGTGGTTTTAAAAATGAGCTACTCTTTCTTGTAGAGGTATCAAGAAAATGAAACGTTCGAAGACCAGTAGCAGTAACTTATTTTTCTTCCCTTTCAAGATTCTCCATCTTCGGGTGATGATGAAGATGACGATGATGAGTCTGAAGACACAGGTAATGGTCTGTTCCTGACTGCATACTTGCTATTGCTATTTCCACTCGAGGTGTTGTCTTCAGTGATTACAATATAGGAACTACATTAGTAGTAGTAATGTCTATGGGGAACTGTGTGGCCTGATAGATAGGACACAATGATGCACTGAAAAAACCTGAGCTGTAATCCATGTTGTACCGTAGACTCACTCGGTGATCTAGGACAAGGGATGGAACACCTCTCTGCCTTAGTTTCCCTGTCTGTAAAACAAGAATGCGCACCTACCATTTGAAATGTATGGAGGGGATATCTTTATTCAGAGTTCAAGGTTGTAGCTTGTAACATTGGAAATAAGAACTCCCCTAGATTTGGTACCTAGCCACTGTAATGATGTGCTCTCTAAAAGTTCACAAATGACAGGAAGATATATCTATTAAGTCTTAATATTTATGCTCAAATACCAGGGTGATGGTGAGCTGCTAACAATCTAGATAGATGTGATATGTCATGTCAGCTTCTTGAACTGTACCTTTAAACCTGTCCATGTATTTAAATTCAGGGAAACTCATTCCACCTGTATCTTTTTACGTCAGTGTAGCTATCCTGATTTTACACGAATGGAGTATCTGAGCCTGTATATTTTTTTAACTTTTAGCCAGTTTAGTGCTTTTTCTTGCTGCAGGTAGCCAGGGGAGTAGAATTCACACCACTTGGAATTAGCCAAAGGGCCAGATTCACTGATGTCATAAGCAGGAACAACTAACTCCATTGGATCTATGCCTTCTCAGACTGCTGGTGAAATCGGCCCCAAACCTTGAGCCTCACATTGTTTTCCTTTTCCAGTGAGGCTTTTTCAACCCTCATGCTTGGTACTTGGAGTGTAATGTCATTACATGGTTCAGGGGCGTTAGTGTTATGTTTTATTATGCACTTTATATTTCTGCAAGGCAAACTGCCTGTGTGTGTGTTGTTAATAAATAAATGTCTTGTATTTGAACTCCCAATCAGCTATGTACCTTGGCAGACATTCAGCATGAATGGAACGTTTCTGCCACCCACAGCATTAGACATCTAGGACTGTTTAAAACAGTCTTGACACTAATAAATTTGTACTGGAGTGACTTGCAAAGAGGTGGACAGTAATTGTGAGTTATGGTGTCAGCTGAGCCATCGCGTTTTTGATACCTGCGTGTTAAGGGCCTGATTCTGCAAGGTGACCACCACCTCCTGACAAGCACTCAGCACCCTGCTCACTGCCTGTTGAAGCCAGTGTAAGTGCAGCAAATGGTCAACGCTACTCAAATCAGGAGTTTCTCCAAGCCAGGGCCAAATCTTAACACAATTTATCGTTCTTTTGTTGGTTTATATAAAAATAACTGTGGTTTCTAGTAAACTGCTTCATCTCTTAGCACCAGGTGTCAGAAAAACACTGCCTGTGTGGTGTTACAAAAACACAATTTTCTTAAATTAAAAAGAAAAACCACATGTTTTCCCACATGTATTTATAGCCTACATTCCAGGTCTCCTGAACTTTTAAGGCTTCTTTTTTTAGAGCAGAAGGTAACCACTAGATTTACACGAAGGCCTTGCTATGAAGAGCTGGATTCTCTTTGATTATACAACGGTCAATTAGGCTCTTGTGCCAGAAGAGAAAGCTGTGAAACCATGTGGCTTGTGGCAATGGGAAAGTGCTTTTTCCACCACCAGGCGGATCCTTTAGTGAATCGTTATCCAGTGTTCTTGAGTTTATTGCATAAATGGGAGCCCTTTCATTAATCCCTTTGCCGCCTTTACGGGACGTTTTGACACATGACCATTTGTGGTAAGTTAATCATAGGCGCCAGAAATGGAAAAGATCTCTTTGACCACATAGGTCACCCCCAACTCCCAGGACAATGTATTCTGAGTCTTTCCTTCCATAGCCCTATGTGCAACCCAGTAGCCTGGAGCCTCCGACTTCCTGTTGGGAAAAATCAGTTCAGAGTATGTATGTGCCAGTGAAAATCATGGTGACTTTTAGCAAAGAGAGATGTCAATGGAGCTTGAGTGCTGAATGATACCCCTCTCCTTCAATAGGAAACGGTATATAGCCATTAACATTTGGAGGGGAGGGTCATCAATGCCCCAGAATCCTGTGTGTGTAAGTAGAGTTACCTCCTTGTTCCCATTGTCTTCTCCAAGCTGTGGAGAGTGCATGTATGGAGAGGGATCAGGCTTGGGGGATGCCTGTTGTTTTCTCTCTTCCCCCCCACCCTCTCATTGACTCAAGCAGCCACAGCAGGAGATCAGTACAGAGGCCCAGTGCTTGTTCACAAATGGCTCTCTGCCTTTTGCAAAGTTCTGGAGAGCTGTACAGATCTCAGGGGACCCGTACTATGTAGGATCCAAGCCCCTTGCCCTTTTACAGGATCCTGCCCTGCAGAGAATCCTCAATGGAAACCTGGCAGAGCTTCCTCCTTCCCTGTTTTCTCAGGGTCCCCCAACCAAGAGAGAGTATTATGACGCTGAGTTTTCAATACATAATTACGAGTTGCATAATACACTGGGTTTTTCCCTTAAGGCCTCAGCTTCTGGAGTCATGTGACTGAAACTCTGCTTTCTTTGGTCTTGTTTCAATTTAAGTATGTTCCTAGCTCTCATGTCTGCAGAAGACAACTTGAAAGTGTGGCCTCTAAAGGTTCCAAGACCAGAGGGGAAATATACCACCCACTCTATCCCTAGTGTATTCTTTTTTTAAAGATGTTGTGGTTTTTATGCCAATCTCATTATGTTTTGAAGCCTGACCTGTGATTTTTTTGAATAATTAGGGCTGGCAATATCAGAGCTAGAAAACAAAGCAGACTTCTTAAGTAAGACAGGCACACGATATAGAAGACCCCTGTAGAATGTTGAGGCACTGCATCTGCTTGGAGTTCTCTGCTACTCTCACCTTCCTTTAAACCTCTGCTTCTAATGGGTAAAATTGAACAAAAGCCCTTCTTCAAAACCCATAGGAATAGCATCTAGAACTTCAAACCACACACACATTGTGATCTGTGCTTGTAGCACCTAAGTTCTCTTCAGATGTTTATTTTGGTTCTGAAACTAAAACAAAACTCTCCTTTCAAACCCTCCTCCCCCATCCCTCCAATTTTATCTATTTATTCAGAGTCCCTGCTGGCTGGTCCTTTGAAGGTGCTCCGGCTAATGTAATTTCCAATTAAATCTGACTGTGTATTCAGAGGCGTCATCTGCGGCAATTACACAATTAGACTGGATTCTGTCTGGTGCAGAATTTCATGGCAGTGCCAAATTGTTAAATGAGCGCTCAGCTCTGTTAATTATTCCAAGTACCGCTCCTCTTTTTTTTTTTTTTAATTGGTCATTCAAGTAGGATGGGTGGCCAGAATCTTCGACAAATAAAGTGGATTATTAGGCTCGCTATTTGACAATGGGAGAGAATCTAGATGATAATTGTGGTTCCATTTTTCATAGCAGGGCATGCAGATTTACTGCTGAGAGTTAATTTAAATGGCGTTTCTCTAAATTTGAATCTAAAGTTTCACTTGTATTTTGTCTCAGTGGTTTGTACTTTAAGAACTCACAGTGGGCTTGTGATTTTCATTGCTGAGATTTAGCAGCATTTTCGCCCATAAATATCAAAAGCTATCCCCATGGAAGTTAAAGCACTAGTTTCTGTCAGCTTCTCACGATAGCAAGGAAGAATGCACCTTAGATGGACGCGGCCATAGATATGTATTTCTAAGCCAAGCCTGACTCTAGCTATGTCCAAATTGCACAGGGTTGGGACTTCCACACAGGAGATTCTGGGGCTTTAGAGGGCTTTTTCTGAATGTGCAGTCGTGTGAACTGGACCCTAGTGAAGGTGGTAGCTCATGGAATAGAGCAATTAGTTGTGGGTCTGATCCTGCTGGTGTGTGCTGCACTCCCTCCTCTGCCGTGAGACTTTTAAGGGCCCAATCCTGCTCTCCTACAATGTCTAATGATAATGTCAGTTGAAATATTTGCTGCCAATGTTTGATGCAACCAGAAGTTGAATCTCATCTTTTAAGGGAATTTTGATCTGTCTGAAGTTCTTTTGCTTGGGAAGTTTAGGTCTGAACCTTGACCTGCCTTGCTGCTTCCTTTCCCTCCCTCCCTCTGATGTGGGAAGGTAGAAATGAGGAGGGTGTGGGGTGTATATAAAGTAACATGCCAAGGAGCATTTGCCATGAAACATCCCTCCATGTCTAGTGCTTCATGAGTTATGAATCCAAAGCTCCCACCCAGCACCTACGAAATGTGACTATTGTATTACATCTCCTCTTCCAGATCAGGGCCACTGCCTCCATAAAACAGGATTTACGAGATGCAGATATTTTAATAAAAATACCAAACACTAGGTTATTTGTCTCCAGCTCCTGAGTGGGCACAAATCGGGGTCTTTCTTTTAGGGCCTATCATCTTACTGAACTCTATCCAAAGCCTAGTTAACATTCTTTTAATGGTAGGCAGCAGTCTGCGGGAGTCGTCAGCCCAAAGGGGAGCACTCAGCCCAGGGGAGTGACAGAATTGCCTTTCTGTGTGGGAGACGTGTGGAATCCCTGGGCCTGTGTCAGCTTCCTTATCTCCCTGCGAGCATTAGCTCTAGTCCAGCCAAGTCGTTTTGGGTTAGGGTAGTCTTACTGGTCGGTACGGCACTTTCCAGCCTTTCAGCTGGCACCCCAAACTCCAGTAGCTACCAGTAAATGAGCCAATGAAGCGACTTGCCAAACAGGGCTGAATTTAGCCCTCTGAGCTAGGAGGTGCCATGGCTTCGTGCACTGCTCAGAACCCATGTGCCAAGCATACAGTGGGTTCCTGCAGTCGAACATGGCAGCAGCTGGAGGCTCCAAGGCCACACAGCTGTTTGTCCCTACAGGCTGTTGTGGTGAGCTTGCAGCCCCTCCCCCCAGAGCTACAAACGTCGCAGGGGACCTGGTTACAGCCTCATTAAAACACAGTTAAGATCTGCCGTGATGACAGAACCTCAGTGTTGCTATGAAGTGACTGGGCTAAAGCCTTCAGCAGGTGTGTTTTTGGTCATCCTCTGGGTCTTCCCCAATTTAGGCTGTTCCCAGGTCTTTCTGCTGCTTCATCTATACTGTCTGACTCCGTTTCTCTCTGTCCACCCTGCAGAAACTCTGTTCCATGTGCTCCTCCTCGCCCTTCTTCACTCCTGCAGCCTTCTGGCCTTCCTGGCTCCCTCTCACCCCACGCAAGTTCATTCTCATTCCCCCCAAACTCATCTTCCCAGCTCCTTGTCCTGGCCGTGTAACCTCCCGGTTTCAATCCCGCCACTGGCTCCCCTTTCTCCACTGCAAGCTTCTTGACCTGACCCCCTCGTGTCTTGCTGCCATGTCCCGTTCCTCTCCATGCCTCTGTTGTGCATGGCTCTGCTTCTCCCATAAGTACTTTCTTCCATGCACCCTACCCTGAACTAGTCCATACAGCTGCTGCTCTGTCATAGACTCATTTCCACGGTGTTACCTATAGAAAACTACCAAGAGATAATGGGAGGGTAGATGGCCAGTATCGTCCTGATTTATTGGGCCTGTTTAAATCCATGTTCTTGATACTCTTCCCCCCGTGCTCCCTTCCCAGTTTTTGCTGATTGTCTTTTACACTCACTTGTGTCTTGTCTGAATTAGACTGGATGCTCATTGGGCAAGGGTGATTTTTTTTTCTCTGTGCAGATTTTTTTCTCTGTGCAGTGCTTAGCTTGAATGAGGAATGAGGAGTTGTGATTTGGCACGTTGTAAGAACCTACACAATTAGGTATCTAGATGCAGATTAGTGTCATAAAATCTGATGCACGTGAAAGCGTGGGGCTAATAATGTTCTACAAAGTCCAGCAAAAACTGTTTACACTTCCCTGATTCTTTGTCTTTATTTTAATGTACAGCGTATATCTTATTTGGACCCCACAACCACAGGCACTGGCCCAGATAAGAGCCTGTTTAGAAGATCGGATCATGGAGGGATAAAAGCAGAGCCTGGGAGCTAAGTGTCAATTGAATTAGATCACTTACGTTAGTTTAGCAGTGGAGTAAAGCTAACTCCACTGAAAAGCATACCTTTTGCTTGTGCAGACAGGGCCCAGGAAACTAGACTGAGGCCTGTGAACTCAGTGCTTCGTGATCTAAGTGGTACATTTTTTCTAAACTTAGGCGAAAAGCTGTGTAGCTCCCTTCCCTTAGCCCATTATTTTGAAACCCCTTTTGTACATTTGCTCTGCACTCACATTTTCTGTATCTGTGATTTCCAAAGAATGCGTTAACTGTACAATTCCCATGTTTACTTTTATTGTTGCTGCTTATTACTACAAACGCTTCAGTCCGGTTGTAGCTGACAAAGTTCTGATGCAGTGGGGTCAGGGCCTTAAACTGTCTACTCAGCATTGTGAGGTTAAAAACCAGGTGTGTGTTGTGTGACGCGCGGGGATGGTTGCTGCTAGGGTCAGATTCTAACTTCTGATATACACAAATAGCACTCACTGGAGTCAGTGAGAGCTGATCAAGTGTACATGAGGGCAGAATCAGGCCCTTGATACTTAGTCTTCATAAATCCAGCTGTCAAAAGGCTGTTGAAGTATTCGGGTCCATGTGGTCTGCAGTCTGGTTGATGAAGCCTTAAAACAAATTATATTTGAGAGCAGTGCAAACAGTTCAGCCAGTTCTCCGCAAATAAAGAGATGCACACTCCCAAATCTACATCTTCCACCTCATTTCCCACAGCCTGATGGCTTTCTAGCGAGGCAGGGCAGCTACAATGAAGTGGAACCTCTGTCTTGTGTTTGCAGATGCTAAAAATGCATGCTGGGTGCTGCGGTTTATCTAGTCTGAGCTACAAGAACTCCCTGGCCATTTTTAAATCAAGTGTTGGATTTTTTTCTAAAACATCTGTCATTGTGAGGAAGTTCTGTGGCCTCTGTTTTACGGGAGGTCAGACTAGGTCAGACAATGGTCTCTTTGGGCCTTGGAAAGCTGTGCCCAATAGGAGACAGTAGAGAATGGGATTAAATAGTGGGGGCTCTCAGAGTGCGTCTACACTTACAAATTAGGTCAACTTAAGGAGGCTTAAATTGACCTAGACAAAACCACGCCCACGCTGGGCTTTCCTTATGTCGACTTAAGGAAAGGTTAAGTCAACTTACTAACACCTCGTTTTAGGTCGACTCAACGCTTAAATTGACCGTATTAGGTCGATTTAAGCCAGTGTGGATGGGTATTAGCACCTAAATCGACCGTATGAAGTCGATTTAAACCATTAAATCGACTTAAGGTCAACAAGGGGCTATGTCTGCACTAGAAAAGTTGAGTCAACTTTAAGTCAACTTAACAAAGTCGACTTAACTTTTCTAGTGCAGGCATAGCTCAGTCAGTGAGATGTATTCACTCTAGTGAACTTTTCTAGTGCAGGCATAGCTCAGTCAGTGAGATGTATTCACTCTAGTGGCGTCAGGAAGAGCTGGCCTCTCCCTTCCTGCTGTGCTACTTGGAACTTGTGTGCTCTGAATTTGGAAGGGGTCGGGAGGGCACATTGTCTTCAGCTGCTTTCCTATGGGGTGGTACATAGGGACATGGTGTGGTGATGCCCCCAGCATAAGGCTGTGGCAGAAGAGCTGTTTAATCCCATCCTTTTATTTTCTCCTGTTGGACATAGTTCTGGTTGTCAGCAAGTTCTTGTCGCTTAGGCTAGATACACTGCAGCACCCAGATCAGGAAAAAATGACTTCATGCCCCCGGAGTTGGTGAACTGGTAGAGACAGGACAGCTCAGGCTGTATGATGTAAGATCAGCTCTCATTTCGTTTTTTTAGAAACAAGTTGAAACACGAGGAACTAACCCTAGGTAAGTTCTCAGTCTGTGTGGGGAAGGAATAATCAGGCAATTTAAGAGAGGGGAAAAAAAACTCTCAGTCCTGGTGTGGGCCACAGGGGATTCTTCAGTGCTTAGAAGTTGTGCCTGAAATTAAAATTAAATACTGAATTAAGAACCAGCAAGAAGGGAAGACTTTCCAGGTATTGATGGATAGTTTTAGCCTGAAAATCGTCCTGCCAGCTTAATTCAGTATGTTATGTTACAGAGATTACAGCCTGGGCACATCTGGTTCCATCAGAAGAAGCAACTGGGCAAAGGTCCAGAATCATTGAGGGTTTTAATAGGAGTGAAACCCCAAGTGGCCGCATTTCTCAGAGCTGACACTGTGTGTAGTTTTTAATCATTCAGACGGTAGCTGTGATTTACTGTTGACCTGTGGCTGGCCTGTTGCAGCAAACCTTGATCTTACATCATAGCTGAGAAAAATAAAGAGAGGAACATGGCACCCTCCCAGCTGGGTGAGAATTAACGCCATTCCTTTATTGTGCTGCCGTCTGTAACTCGTCAGTGCAGATGAACCAATGGCTGGGAGGCAGTTTGGGACTGTGATAATCTCTCCCGCCTGAGGATGCCCAAGATACAGTGAGGCAACCCTTCTTTGCCAACTAAGGTTTCCTGTTAGTCTATGCACCCGTGTGGTCTTCAGAACATAGTGTCTGGAAGACTCTCAAATGTCAGTGAGATTACCCTCCATATCTCTATGGGGTGCAGAAATATTATTACCTACAAGTTACAGATGGGAAACTGAGACACGGAGCAATTAAGTGATTTACCCAACATATACGATAAAATCGGCCAGAGTGCGGAACTGAGCTCCATGAAAGGGGCCCTAATGTAGACAGATCTTGTGGCGGCCATTGGCATGTTACTCTCCCAGGCTATGTCTACGCTGGCAAGTTAGTTCGAATTAAGGAGGCTTAATTTGAACTAACTAAAGCCATGGCTACATTAGGCTTTAGTTAGTTCGAACTAAGGGCTTCCTTAATTCGAACTAATACGTTCAAATAGGGTAACTAACTAGTTTGAATTAACCAATGAGGCCATGTTAATTCAAACTAATTTCTTAGTTCCAACTAACCGGCCATTGAAATGAATGGGGATCGCTAATTCGAACTAAGCAAGTGTTTACTCTAGTGCAGATACCTAGGTGGGAGCTGCAGCACCAACCAAGCATTGTCTCCAGTTTAGCGATAGTCACATCTAGAAATGCTGTGAGCAGAGCTAGACACTGGGGCTATGTCTACACTTGCTAAAATTAGTTTGAATTAGTTAGTTCGAATTAACTAATTCGAACTAATTTTAGTTAGTTCTTGGTGACTGGTCTTGATGATTTTGCAAGTGAAACGTAGGCTTCTAAGCCACTTGGGTACTTTTGAATATGGTAACAAAGGAAAGAGGCAAGAATGTTCTCTTGCCTGTTGGGTCACATTAGGAGATTAAAGACCTTGCTGTGCTCCAAAACCAATCTCAGAGGATCAGCCCGTCTGCACAGACGTGTCTTCCTCTTTGCACCAACGGATGCACACTCATTGTACCTCAGTTGCTGGTATTACACAACTGGACACTTCCCTTTCAACTTAGAAGCTTAGCTACCAGCCTTGCCTTCTTCTCCTGGCTACTGCAAACCGTAATGGCTAAATGCACATGTCTCTGTCTTGTCGCCCCTTGATTTCACTGAGAGCCATATTCATCAGAGTACAGAATGTAGCCCATAGAATGACAATACAACCCTGTAATGTTTCCTTAAACAGAAATCACATCTTGAGAAACCTTTTTGTGTCCCTCCTCCTCCTCCTCTTCTCTTCCTCCCCTCCCCTTCCCTGCAATGAGTTTTCTGCCACTGGCTTAATTTGGAGTTAATATGTAATGTTTGTAACAGCGCCAAGAAACGTTGCTGTCTACTTAAGGCAGATTATAGAGAAATCTTTTGTTAACAGCACATTTTAAAACTTATCCCTGTTCAAGGGTAACATGACTCCTTTAAAACTAAAACCACTTGTAGTTTAAGACTGTAAACATGATAAACCGGTTTGGGGGGAGTATTTTTTTTTTCTTTTTGTAGGGGGGTGAGATACGTTCCTCTTCAGTTCCAGGGAAGCCCTTCCCATGCTTTCTGCTAGTGTTACTTTCCCTTGGCTCACTGCTGGACCATCACTCTTCCACTGTTCCAACACCTTTCCGCCACCCACTGTTCTTGGCTGCCACTCTCCTGAAGTTACGCATTTGTAGAGTCTGTGGGCCAGATTCTGCTCGTAGTCTGCTGTTACTGAGAGCAGAACCTGACCACGAATAAGTCTTAAATGCAACCACACAGTCTGCATAGATGCGATTCAATGTGCTGGAAAGTATTTCAGTGAAATTAATCTTAACTACTGATGGGAGCAATTTAGTTACCACTCCACCTATACCGAAACCTCTTAGAAAAGCAGCTATTCCACATGCTACTGTGCTCTGCAGACATAAACGTATTTGTTTTGTGTCTCTCACTCCTCAGGTGCTCCTTATTGGACCCGTTCAGAAAGGATGGAGAAGAAGCTGCTGGCTGTCCCGGCAGCAAATACTGTTCGCTTCCGTTGCCCTGCAGCAGGCAACCCTACCCCGTCCATATACTGGCTGAAAAATGGCAAAGAATTCAAGGGAGAGCATCGCATTGGAGGCATCAAAGTAAGGCACTGAGGGTTTAATTTTGACCCTGGCGTGTTAACTATTCTTGGGTTCTATTATTGATTGAAAGTTCAGAGCCTGTGTTCACTGAGCAGACCTGACAGGGGCAAGTGAGTGCAAAGCTACTGGCTTTAGAGAGTAAATATTTCCATGACTATTAGGGCTGGTGACATTTTTCTGCTCAAGATGCTTTTTCTAAAATAGAGACAAATTGCATTTCCCTTAGTACGGCCCATTATCCCGGCAACTCCATCACAAGGAAGAGAGAGAAGGGTCTCCGTGTGTTACACCATGAGCCACAGTGACCGTGCCAGAATTAGGATATTTGTGATAATCCTAATAATTGCTCAGCTGCTCAAGTGTTAAAATCTGCTGCCCATTATGGCGGAATGCCAACTCGGCGCACTTGCCCATGTCGCTTGTCTTTTAAAAAGTAACCTGATGAAACCGGATCAGGTGGATTGTAGTGCTAGGTGCAGGATCTCGATGCAACAAGATAAAAAGAGACAAGTGTAAACGCAGGGTGATGCTTCTGAAATCAGTGAGGTCACTACATCTGTGTAACAGATCAGAATCTGGTCTTAGGCACAACTTGCTCTCTCATCATTCATCTGTGTGAGATGAGCTCTGCAGAAATACTTGGGACTTTTACATTTGTGATCGTGAACATTCTTGTGATGTAAACGATGGACCTGTGGGAAAAGGATGGAAGCCCCTTTGCCCAGGATAATGCCAGAGGGACAGGTTGGCAGTGTGTTTTCTAAGGTATTGCGGCCATAATGTCTACAAGTAGAACCCACAAACAAAGAAAGCCAGGAAATGAATGCCTAAGCAGGTGACTTACCCAACCAGCAATTTCTGCGCCTTTTTGTAATTGTACATCAAAATAAGGCCATAACTTAGCATGAAAGTCAGTTGCTCTTGATTTTTTTTTCTCTTTTTTTTCCCCCCTTTACATATACCAAATGCCTTTCTGTTTATATTTCTGGAGAACAGAATAGCTGGTGGAATGGTCATAAACACAGCAAAATCACAAGAAGAAGAGTCTTTTTTTTTTCCCCCCCCAAACTGCTTTCTTTCCTTTTTGCTCAGGCTCCTCTTCTGGAAGAGCTGAATATGCTTGTTTCATTTAAACCACTGAACTTTCCTAATCAGCACCGAGTTACATTGTTGACAGGTGGAGGGTGCATAGGCAGTTACAGATCTTTGGAGAAGTTAAGGTGAGATGAGGTGCAGAGAGGTAACTCCCCTCTGCCATGGATCTGATAATAGATAACATTTCCAAGTCACCCAGTGCAGCACAGATATTTTGTACTAATTACATGCTGTGCAGATCATCATAAACTGCTTTCAGGCTTGCATGTGCAGTTTTAATGGCTTTCTGGAAAAACGTGTGACGACAGCTGCACTAAATTATGCTTGCAGAATAAAAGCTACAGCTAGAGCTATCCCTCTTCTCACTTTTCGGTGGTTTGAATCTATCTTTGAGTTCAGATAGGGAAATTTCATCCTCTGCAAGTCTCTTGCACCACAGCGCTTTATTTCTCTAGGAGCACCTTCCAGTGCTAAGTACTTGTTTAAAAGGCTATCAGAGATAGTGTGAGGCCAGTTACAACACAGCACACTGGTTTAATCCCTCTGGCTGTCTAGATACAGATCTCTCTCTCCACCTCCAGATACAGAGACGTATCTCAGGGCAGGCCCACATGTACAGCAGCAAATTCGCCACCAACAGATTGAACTTCCCGATTGATTGGGTTTCTGAAGACCCGCTCAGTCGATTGGGAAGTCGATCCCTGAAGACCACCCTTCAAATGGAGTAGTAGTCAGTCGATGGGAGGCCGTTTCCCATCGACTCGGCACATGGAAGACACCACGGTAAGTAGGCGGCTGAACATCAAAGGGAGATATGCAAGTTACTTTAAGTAACTTGCGTATCTCCCTTCTGCCGCTGCCGAAAACCGCTTGCCGTGTAAACCAGGGCTCAGTTTCTCTTTCTTAACCCCTACCCTCATAGAGCTTATATTAGATAGATGGATAGATTCATTCCCTCTGGTATAAAGATGACAGCTTGCATCAGGTGAGGATCTGTGCCAGAGAGAAAGTAAAGCTATTCATGACCTTGTTTATTTAAGATGAAATTCTCCAGGTGTGATTAAGCTTCCATCCCAGGCAAGGTGAAAGAAAATGGCCAGATCCACAGCTGGTGTAGCTTGGACACTAGCTGAAGATGAAGCCCACTGCATTAACCTGGAAAGGTTAGAATCAGGAACTAACATTTCCTCTTTCTCCAGAGTTCACAATAGTTTAGACTTCGCTCTTTGTAAGTCTGTGGCCAGCAGAAGAAAGCTGGAACTTGCAGCATGCATGTTTAAATTTTACATCCCAGCCTAACCTCTGACTTTTGCCTCCAATCCATAGCATTTAGATGCCAGATAATGTGCGTCAAAACCCAAAAGAAGGGAGGGAAGACTTACAAATGTGGATGAAGTAAATTCTGTACAGTTCATCCTTCACTGGCAGAGGAGTGAAATTCATGTGACTTATCATATGAAATTTCCCAAAGAGAATTAATAGTTAAATCCTTCCTGGAATCTATAATATTGTAAGCCTGTGTGTTAAATGACCCTAGAAGGAAAGCGGGGGCTAGAGGGGAGAGATTGAGGATTAGCCCTTCCCCAGACCGTTGCACCGTCTTGCATACCAGTCTAGCAAACAAGGTCTGAGTTTCTAAGTGTGTCTGCAAATGTTTGTCTCACAAGGAGCCAAGGATGACAGCACCAAATAAACCAGAGGGTTTTCCAGTATCTCAGTGTTTTGATTAATGTCCGCATAGAGTTGCTTCATGTTTCTAATGGTTTATCAAGTACAGTGCCCAAAATTGGGAACATCCTTCTTGTGATCCTTGGGTCTAGACTCAGCTTTGGAGTAAAACTTTTCCTTTCCTTTTTTTAAAAACCGTCCTGCGCATGCTCTGTGTCATGGGAACCCAGCTCTGAACCACTGCTTGTGTATATTCAGCCCTCACTTCCCCAGAGCTCAAGTCCCATATAGTGAGGTGATGGGCACTTCAAAAATGGGGGGATGTTAAGAGTGTTTGGATCCAGGACACAGCTCTCTCTAAAGACCAGAGCCAGCCACATGTTTTCTATCTGGAGCCAAAGTTCAGTCCTAGAAGCTACAGTGATGGGTGCTTTGCAAATGCCTATAAGAGAAAGATAAAGAGGCAGGTGTGCAGAGGGAAGACTGATTCAAGCCACTATAGAAATGGGTCATTAACCAGACACAGGTTTAGATCCAGGCTCTCCCAAAATTCTGGCATCTGGATTTTGGTCCAAGTTCACCTGTAAATTACATGACGAAATGCCAAGTGGACTCTCCAGAAAGAACATAATTAAAGATGCTCTAAACATGAGGAAATTACAGTCTAGATTCTGCCCTCAGACGCCTGCGTGCAGTCCTGCAAGCGCCACTGGGTATCAGGACGCGGAATTGGACCCAGAGTCCTCAGCAGCCCAAACCTTTCTGCAGAAAGTTCTTTGTATTATGTGCACATTTGAATGCAGTGACTGGCTTTGTTAGTAACAGTGGTAAAAATTGGGCCAGTCAGCAGTGTTTCTTGTGTGGATACAGAAGGCGGGGGGAAGAGCAGCTTTATGGAAAGAGCCTGGATGCTTCCTCCATTAAAACCCAGCCATTTCATAGAATCATAGGGTTGGAAGGGACCTCACGAGGTCATCTAGTCCAACCCCCTGCTAAAAAGCAGGACCACTCCCACTAAATCACCCCAGCCAGGGTTTTGTCTAACCGGGCCTTAAAAATCTCCAAAGATGGAGATTCTACCACCTCCCTAGGTAGCCCATTCCAATGCTTCACCACCCTCCTAGTGAGAAAGTTTTTCCTAATATCCAACCTTGACCTCCCCAGCTGTAATTTGAAACCATTGCTCCTTGTTCTGTCCTCTGTTACCCTCGAGAACAGCCTGCCTCCCTCCCCTTACACCCTATACCCAGCGTAGTAATGCTGCATTTGACAGCTTAACTATGCTCTGATCCCTTTAAAAGACGGCATGGGGATGCCAGTACCAGCTAGTGAAAGATGTTTACCGTAGCTCTGTGTTTGAATTCACCTGCTGTAACCCAAACTGCCGACAATTTGATTCCACCCTCACTGTTCTGCGTAAACCCTGGATGTTCTGTAGTGTGAAGAACTGGCATCCCTGAAGCCTGTTGTTCCAGTGTACCAAGAATCATTTCCAAAATGCATTAGTAAAGTACTATTGACTACTCATTGGGGGCTGATGGCTTCTAATTGATGTCGAGGAGCTTGGGAGAATTAAATGACTTCACTCACTGAGATGATACGTAACTCAGCACGTTTGTATGTATGCGTGAATCACTTGGCATCTTGACTGCTCACAGTTGCTTTCTACACCAGTTCAAGATTTACAGTGTTCCCCATAAGTTGTCTCAATTAATTCCTAAAGACTTGTCTAGTGAGTAGAGCTAAGACGCCAGCATTTGTTTTCAGCTCTGCAACCGATGGCTGCTGCAACCTTGGCTACGTCACATAAAGGGGTCACCATTGGTCTGAAATCCAGTCATCTAAAAGAAAGGGACAGGGAGTTTCATGTATTGCACTTGAGCCAGGGTCACCCTGACAATTTTTTGCTTTACACTCATGGTTTTCATATGGGTTTTAATGTTTGTCTCACCTGTTACCTTACGGAAGACATGCCCAATGGAAAGTGAATGGATAACTGTACAAAGGAAATGGTGATACCCAGAGTAAACAAACTGTGGAAAAAAAAACCAGGGGCTCGTTCTTTCACCGTTCTCTCTTTCAGTTCTAGCAACCAGTGGGAGGTGACGGGAGTTGTTTCTGGTAACACAAGTAGATTAAAGATTTGCAAAAAGAGGTGTAGTTCTTGAATCTGATGGAGTCCATTTAACCTCTCTGTGGACCTCATTTGACTGTGTGAGATGCTGTCTTATCATCTTTGAAGCACTTTCAGAGTCTCTGATGAAAGGCACAATATAGACCCAATTCATGGCTGCACTTCTGTTATTGCTTATTGTTTGTTTCACCTCTAGCATCTGTGAGCTCTAGTTGTAGGCTCGGCCCTCACTGTGCAAGGTGCTGTACAAACGCAGAACAAGAAAGGATGGTCCCTGCCCCAAAAGGCTTATGTTCTATTTATTCAAAGCCTATAATAGCATTCATTGTACAGTTGATTCACTGGGCTTGAGTCTGACTTACATTAGGATCCGTTTACACCACGCTGGCAGTGTAAATTATCCTTAAAATGGTCATAAATTCCATTTGCACACATGCTTCAGAAGCCCCTTCACGCTTGCAGAGTGGGTGTAAGGAGGCCTGGGAATAAACAAGAATGAGGCCCAATGTGTTTTGCCATTTGTTCACTGATGGTCATGGTCCAACAGAGCATCAGCTAAGGATGTCTTTGGGGTTTTTTTTCTCCTTCTAGTTACGGCATCAGCAGTGGAGCCTAGTGATGGAGAGCGTGGTTCCATCAGACCGAGGGAACTACACGTGCGTTGTCGAGAACAAATACGGCAGTATTAGACACACTTACCAGCTAGATGTATTAGGTGAGATTTCTCTACTTCCTCTTATCTTCTGACACACAGTCATCATCGAGTGGCTGTTCGATGGCTTATGTGCCGTGATCCTGGGCTTAATCATGTCCCCCTTGATGTGAATGGTGCAGGCACCAGTCCCTAATCACAGGCATACCTGGCACTCATTCTTAGCAGAGAGGCCAAAGAACAAATGGGCAGGGACGCTGACCTGCCCTTTCCCTACCCTGGACGGGATTCATCGTGTTCAGGGTTAAAGCATGTTGATTGGGCAGTCTTTAGGACGCAGGGGTTCTGCGGTACCAGGCATACCCTTCTGTGAATAAGCAAAGAGCTGTGTTCTCTGGGGTTGCTCAGCCCTTGCCTTTCACGAGCACTAGTACAAGCAATTACACTACTGTTCCCCAGCAGACACCGGTAGTGGGGCCGAAAGTAGCCGATGGACACATTCAGAAGGGAGAGGGGTTAAAAACAGTTTCCCCTTTTTCGTTTCAGAAAGGTCACCCCACCGGCCTATCCTCCAGGCAGGACTGCCCGCCAATCAGACTGTGGTGGTAGGCAGTGATGTTGAATTCCACTGCAAAGTGTACAGTGATGCCCAGCCTCACATCCAGTGGCTGAAACACGTGGAGGTCAATGGCAGTAAATATGGATCCAACGGGACGCCATATGTCACGGTGCTAAAGGTTGGTAGACACCATTTGCTTTTCATACAGGGGGAAGATGAACACCTCCCCTCTGTGGATCTTTGTATTTCAGTGATGGCATCTGAACTGCTTAGTTATTTCAAGAATGCCCAGAAATTGGATCCCAGCTTTGTCCAAAGATAATGCAGTATTCCCCAAAGGTTATGGCTCTTCATGTTCATCCTAAGGAGTATACTTCTGTGGTAATGAATACACAGACTCTTTAATTAGCCAAGGAATAGAGGTGCCTGTTCAAATCATCCAGTCGTAAAGTTTAGAGGCATAATTAAGGAGGCTTTCTGAGAATGTACATCCATAGAGTAAAATCCTGACTCCGGTTAAGTCAGTGGGGATTTTACCATTGACTTCAATAGGGACAGGATTTCACCCATAATGGTTCTTCATTATCTGGCCTAAAAGATAAGGTTAAATTGACTCAGTTAGGTAGTTCTGGCCCTAACCTGATCATGCAAACCCTTCATCATGTATGTAGTCCCAAAATAAACTGTGATGTAGACGAGATTGTATTGAATGTTCAGCTCTATTAATTTGCTGTGTTAATAATATTAAGGAATAATAATAATTAAGGAACTGAAGAATCTCTTTTGTGTTTAAAAATATGATGCTAAATCCAGGCTTTAGTGATCCCTGTGCAAAGCCAAAGATTGGCCCGTGGTTTCTCCCTTGACAGTTTCACTTTTAACTAAATTTGTGCATTTCAAGCAAAGGGAGAGAAGTACAAAGCAGTGTGTTTGAAGCCTCCTGGTCTCAGGATCTCCATTTTTTTGGATCATGTTTTTGCAGCAGGCTTTGGTACCTGTACTGATGAGAGGCAACAATGGTCTCTAGTGTCACGTTAGATTAATTATAACCGATTATCACTTCTGACGCATATAGTCATCTGTATAACAGTCCGAGTTGCAGTGATGCCATCTACTGTGCAGATTTTATTGACGAACTCTGTAGCTGGCGCTAAGGGGAAGAGGAGGCAAAGGGAGATCTCAGAGCTGTGGATTGGAGTGAACACAGTATTTTGCAGATGACGTTATTACTTGACAATATGTTAAACCACCCACAAACGTACAGATGAGGGGGTAAATAAATGTCACCAAAGGTAGCATTTTCTAATGTCACTTGTCGATCCATAGGAACCGACGTTTAATTGAAACGCAGCAGGACTTGAGCTCCTAAATTATTATGTCACTTGTGAACATGATCTTAGGCTCCTTGGTTTCTTGAGCACATCTGAAAACGTTGCACTGTTTAGAACCCAGAAAGATAAAATTAGAGGGGCAATTTCCATAGTTTTCCTTCCCCTACTTCTCAAAAATAAACCACTGCCTTTAGCTGTACTGTACTTGCACTGAGAATTCAGTCCAAAGATCAGGTGTTCTCATTCAGTGAAGACAGTAAACTTTGTTTATGTATATCTAAACAAACTTGAAACCGGAATTCTAAAATACAACAAAGCTCCCCAGGCAGTATCAACAGTTCAACACTGCAGATCCTGAGGGGGAAAGTATTGTTTGAATCACACCATCTGTGCACTCCAAGTTTCCCTTATATAATTGTTCCATTGTTTATAGGAGAAAGAGGATGAGAATACTCTGAATAGATGAGGTGGTGGTTTTGGTTCAGGGTTTTTTTGTATATCCATATATGTACGTAAATCCATTTAAAATATATAGGGCGATGGAGTTACTCCAGATTTGCAGTTGTACCTGAGAACAGAATTGGGTCCTTGATTGTCAACCCAATGATGTCCCTTTAGATAGTAGATGTAGCATATTTTCAATTTTAAGCACACTTTGATTTCTTCATGTGAAATTAAAAGTGATCAGACTCTATTTATAGTACTATAACTCAGCCAGATAAACGATGATAGAAACCAGAGATTCTGGAAATCATTACCCAGATTGAAATAACACATTGGAAGAAATGGTCGGAGGCTGTTCTTCAGCATTTGGCACCACAAGGTGATAACACTTTCTGTTTTCTGGCTGTGTACAAAGATTTGCTTAAAATGTGCATATATTAGTTTCCCATTGATTTCCCAGCAAAGTACCAACTGCTGTGTCACATGCCCCACAATGTAGTCTTTTTGTTTTATGTGTGGTCTTTACAGAATAAAGATGACTACTTTGGGAATTGCGCAAAGTTGTGCAAACAGATTGTGTCACAAACACAGGAATCTACTTTGCTGTGGCAAAGAATGGCACATATAAATAGTGTTTAAACATTAAATTTTGAGCAGCAGATGTGCTAGATTATTAGAACTTCCAAATGTTTTCTTCCCTGTGGACAGTGTTAGCTCTGCCTTTGTGAAGGTGGGGAGCGCAGGCAAGCATTTGAAAACAGGCGATACAGTGAGTGAGTTAGTTGAAACAACACACTTATCTTTGCTGCTTTTGATTAACCGTGACTGTGTCTGATTGTGTTAACATTAGTTTATGGTACTGGGGCACAGCATATTACCATTTCAGGACGCATCCTTGTGCTCAAATGCTGGGCCTTGGTTTGGTTTTTATCAGTCTCAGATTTGTATGGTTTATTATTTTTAAAACGCTGAATTGCCCTCTCCTTCTGGAGCTAGAGCAGAGTTTTCTCTCCCTTTTGAGGGAGCTGACAGTTGCTCAGATCTTCGTCCCTAACATTGCAGCTGTGCTGGGATCATGGTCCCAAGAAGACCTCCCCTGGCCGTGGTTGTTTTAAAAGGGATTCCTGGCTATAAATCTGTCCAGTGTAATCTCCACAGGTCTGGAGGGACATGATGCACTTCCCTTCCATGAGGTTTTCCAGTCTTCTGACCTTGGGCAAGAGTCATGTGCAGCAGAAGGGCTTCTGTGGAGTCCAAAATATGGGTTGGATGGTATATTGCAGGCAGCTAAGCCCCGTTTCGTACTGGAGGGAAGAGCTCCACACGTGGATCTGGGGCAACACAGTCTCCCCTGATCATTAAGTTTAATGCTACGCTTTAATCTGTTTTGAAGTTGCTTGAGAAACCCAAGCTGCCATCAGGATCAATGACCTCAAAGCTGGGCCTAATCTGTGAACAAAAAGAATTCTGTAGAACCCAGGAGGAATTAACAAGAGGCGCAGAGGAACATTACTCATGTGCCAGTCAAGGGGAATGAACACTCCACATTCCAGTGTTAGCCCAGGATAAACTGTACCTGCTGTATCAATACAGAGAGAGCTCAATTATAAATAATGAAGTAACAGCAACAAAACTTTCTCACTAGTCGATTTAAAGATGGGTACACACAAACTTTGCAAAGTGTAAACGTCAGCAGGGAGTCTAAAACTGCAAGGTTCACGTTGGAATTTGAACTCTAGGCCTAAACAAAGCTGATCCTGCAGACCTTTTCGCAAATCAGATCTGCAGACTCAGGCCCTAAAATTGTGGATGTTGATTGGACCTGGCAGAGGAAGAACAACACACTATCGCTTCATTTGATCTTCCAGTATTGAGAAGGGTATTTTTCCAGACTTTCAGGCATCTGTTGAGGCATTCCAAGGGGGTTGCACAGTTTCAGACAAAATGAAAATACTGTTTAGAAACAAAGCTACATGCCATTGGGGCAGCTTGGAAGAAGAGAAATAAAACCCTGTTTAATGTTCTGAAGTTGGGCTGATTTATATGCACCACTTTATTAAGTAAAGAAGTGTCTCCTATATGCAGTGGAAAAAGTTACAGCTAATTTCTGAAAGGCAAAGTCAGCAGTAGGTTTCAGACCGCCACTGCTTATATTTTGTCTCCAAATTCTATTTTGGAATCCTGATAATTGAAACAGTATTTGCCGAGTTGGGTTGCAAACACAAATCTTCATTTAAGCCCTTTTCCTGCTGCTCCTGTCTACAGAGTTATTAAGAAACCAGAGAATCTTTGGCTCTCTGGCAGTCATTAAATGCAGAACAGGGTACTTATCTTTTTAAAAAAAAAATGATGTATGCCTTTTAATTGGAGATGCACCAGTAAAGGCAGAGGAGTGAAATTATGTGCTGTTTGTGGGTCAAATCCAGGTCACTTTGCTCACTCAAGTCTTCAGTAGGTCTCCTGGTGTGAGTAAGGTGAGCAAGAATTAAAGTCTAAAAGGGTCGTGTTCAATCAATCCTAGCTGACGTAGCTTCGATAGAGGTATTGCTTGGTTTACTGAAGTTCAGATTTCTGTCTGTTCCTGCAGTCTTGGATCAGTAAAAACGCTGAAGCCGATGCTAACCTAAATCTGTTCAATGTGACAGAACAAGATGAAGGAGAATATCTGTGTAGAGCCAACAATTTCGTAGGCATAGCCGAAAAACCATTTTGGCTCCACATTCGCAAACCAAAACCAGGTAAACCATATACTCTGTCCCAAGGCCCTAGCAACTGCAAGAATGAGCTTTAACATTTTAAGAAGCTAGTCATTAAAATTACTATTCATTTCGTATTAAACCCTGTCAACTGATGCTGAATGGCTTTACCTTATTTTCTTGCTATTTTTTTTTAAAGAATTAAATGCCTATACATCAATTGCGATGGAAAAATTCCCACAATAAAATGACTGTCAAATTTTGCTATCAGCTTTCTCTGCTTGTATTCCTCTTCCTTTCCCACAGCTGAGTACTGATAACAGATTGCATGCTAATGATCTTTGATGTTTGAAGCTTTAAGAAATGGAATTTATTTGGAAGTTTTTGCCCATAATATTAGTATAATCAGTAAATAGACTTTTTCCTTTCCAATAATTATTCATAATTAACATGAGCAAACACATCAGTAGAGAATAATAAAAGTCCAGTCAGTCCCTGGTTTAACGCCATTGGTTTACACTCCAAGAATTTGGCCTGTGACTTGAAAATTCTCAACAAATCATAAAGTGAAAGGCAAATCAAATCACTCAGTCTGTCTCCATGATAACGTACCTTAAAGACACTTTCTAATGATGATCCAGAATTATGTTATAGCATCAAGCACTGTGCTGATAGATAGACTCCTGGTGTTTGAAATTGACATTAAAAATAATGTCCTCCAGATGAGCCCTTTTTCTACAGTAAATCACCATTTATCTGGTCAGCACTTTAACCTTTCCACTCCAGATCTCCTCTTTCTCTGTTTCATTTTCTTCTGAACTCTGCTTCTTGCCCTACACTCACCCTGCTAACCAACACAACAGTCGGTCCTATTGTGGGGGCAATTTTTCCTTTTGATGCTTTTGCTTGCATGCTTCATTAGTGGGACAGAGTAAGAGCCTGGTGAAGGGAACCTTTTGCTTTTACTACAGGTTGCAAACGGGAATGAATAAATTAAATGTGGAAGACGGGCCACTGGAAACAAACAAATCCAAAAAACCCAATCTCCATCTGCTTTTGAAATTTGCCTGTAAATCCGTGTTGTGTCCTCACACTTGCTGGGAATGTGGCTTATCCTCTGTTTTCCCTCTTTCTGTATATGTGTATTTTTTTTTCCCCTGTAGACGGCAGGTGTTAACACAACGGATAAGGAGCTAGAAATTCTGTACTTGCGAAATGTTACTTTTGAGGATGCAGGGGAATACACTTGTCTCGCTGGGAATTCTATTGGGTTTTCACATCATTCTGCTTGGCTGACGGTTCTACCAGGTATTTTCTTCTGCGCTGTCCTTTTCCTTTCCTCTTGGTGATGCTTCAGTGTTTGATTTAGAAATGCCAAGTTTCCGCAGACTGCGTTACATGGAGCAAGAAGTTTGATCTCTGCAGAAGGTACTGTCCCCTTTAGTTTCTTGTGCAGATCTCTCACCCATACTGCAGCATGTTAAATATCGACATGCTTCACATTTCATCCAAGCACCACAAAGCACTTCCAGGATAATGATCTAAACCTCTCAAGATCCCTTTAATGTAGGTATGTAGTATTATTCCTATTGTAAGGTAATTTCTCAGCCTGCTCATCTATAAATGGAAGATCACAGTAAGAGTCACTTGTAGAGATGGAGCGACAGAACCCAGGAATCTTGGCTTCCAGACTCTGTTGGCCTAATTTTCAGAGGAAGTAATGTTCTGAGCACCCTCTGAAGGCAATGGAAGCTGTGTAGGTACTGAAAATGGAGGCTGAGATGGCCCCATTTTTCACTCATTTCATGTGCAAGACTTACACTGACATAAAACAAGTTCAGAATATGCAACTACTGATGAGAAAGAGAGAGGGAGAGACTGCACTGTCCCATACCCTGAACACAGGCCTTGTGAACTGGTAGCATATGTGGCCTGGGTTGCTTGGGCAAGGGTACTGTCTTTACTCAGGCTTCATTCCTCCTGAAGCTGCTGGATTTGTGCCCAAGAACAAATGCAGAAGCAGATCCAAATTCAGCCTTTTCTACATTTTTAATAGTCCATTGAAAGGGCAGCAAATAAATGATACTCTGAAATTCCCTGGTTCTAAAATACATTCTGATTCCCCGGACCCTCTTCCTTAGCCACTGTTTGTAGCCCTTACAAAAACACATGCCCCCGAACATTTTTCTGAACCAGAAAAGTTGGCATTTCTAAACCCTGACATTAATGGAATTGGTGATTTTTTCATATTAAATGTCTTTGTTAGGGGTCAAAGTGTCTCCTACAAGACTGGCCTTGATGCAAGTGGGATCTGCTGATTCTTTTCTCTAAGATAGCTGGTGTCTGATTCTGTTTCTGCTTTTGCCAGCCTCTTACTAAGAAATATTTCCATTGGTTTAAGTTCGAAGGTTTAGTATAAGAGTGTGCCTGTATCAGATCATCCAATATTTACATTGGTTATAAATTGTATAAACTGGTAACGCATTTCAAAAAAAAAAATCCAGCTAAAGTGGAACTTTATAGTGAACTCAGATGTAAGGACGCGCCAGAGGCAGCAAACTGGAATGGGTGGCTCACAACGCACCAGCCAGTAGGGAGATGCAGAGTGCAGTCTGTCTGCGTTGAACTTCCCGCTTTCAGCAAAGGGAGAAAAGGCTTGACCAGAGGCCTCAGTGCTGTGAACCTGTAATCACACACAGCAGAACTATCCCCACAGTCTTTCCTGGCACCTCTTCTCCTGTGCACTGGATACAGGGCCTGCTCCTGTGAGATCCTTTGGATTCGTCTGACTTCACTTGGGGTTGAAGGAGCACCACACCGGGTAGGGTGCACAAAGGTCCTCTGTTCGTCTAGTGAGCTGGTTCGTAGAGCCCTGCGCGGATACAAATGTGGATCTGTATCCGATCTGCATCTGCAGGAAATGGTCTGCGGATATCCACATTGTATCTGCATATGTGGATATAATGCGGAGATCAGTGGATATCTGTGTATTTGCAGGGCTCCAGATAAAAATATGTGGATCCATATCCGATCTGCATCTGCAAGAAATGATCTGCGGATATCCGCATTGTATCCGAGGATGCAGATATCTGCGGATATAATGCGGATATCCGCGGATTTGCAGGGCTCTACTGGTTCGCAGCCCTGTAGATCGGGACGCTGTGTATTGGCTTGTCCAGACAATAGCCACACCCTGTTTAGGTGCCCTTTTATCACATCGCCCTGTTCCTTCATGGACATAGCCACAGAGATCCGGATCCAAAGCCCAATGAAGTCAGGGAAAGATTCCCGCTGATTTCAGTAGACTTTGGGTTGGGGCTTGAGTGTTTCAATATCCCTTTACTGCTTCATGGGCAAGAGTTACCCCATGAGGTTTCTTCGCCGCTGGGCCGTGAGTGCAACTGCACTGCTTCTTTCAAGTCATGTGCACCCAGTTTACCCAGCTCAGCATTTAGCCCAGAGTGAAGTGACAGTGTGAAAGGAAGTGGAATGATTTCACTATAAGGAATTCCACTGCTGATGAACAAGCCATTGGGCCTCCTCTTTCTGTTCGTATGTTTTTGGTTTTGCTTTGACCCCTTGTAAATTCAGAAATGCCTGGCATTCTTAATTTGTGCTTTGCTTGAGGAGGAGTGGCAGGATTGAGCCCTGAATGTGTAACACTAATTTTTGTTGGAGCCATCAAAATGTGAGCTTGTGATATTGCCCAGCCTTCTCAGTGGACCTATGGGAAGTTCTGACCTTATGGAACCCTGGGGTATAATTTTTGCTGCATTAATTGAGAGAATTTATCCTTCCTTTGCTTGCCCAATATATTATTATTATTATAATATGTAAATTAATAAATGCTTAAATGCATCTTTTACAAGCCATGTTTCCCACTTACCCCATTTGAACCTTACCATCCTTTGGAGGCAAGTGTGATTCAGGTGGGATAAACTGAAATCTTTTTTTGAGTTCCCACATTAATTCTTTGTCTGGGGCACATCTGCTGCTAGCGCTGGAGTCAAATCTGATGAGTGAAATAAAGGAAGGTCCCATCCTGCATTCTTTGCAAAACCCAAAATCCCCACTGTAGGCATTCAGAGTTCTGGACTGGTGAGTCTCAAGGTGTGACATAGATACAAAGACTTGTCCAGCCTCGGCCTGATCCAACTCCCACTGAAGTCGATGGGAAGATTCCTATTGGCGACAATGAGCGTTGGCTCAGGGCCTACTTGAATTTCTTGCATTGCACGTGTTGGCTGCCATCACCCGTCCTCGCTCCTCACTGTTGTGTGTCGTTACTCTGCAGAGGTCGTGGAGGTGGATGATTCTGGTTCGGTTTATGCTGGCATCCTCAGCTATGGAACCGGCTTCGTTCTCTTCATCCTGGTGGTGGTTGTCGTGATTATCTGTAGGATGAAAATGCCTAACAAAAAAGCCATGAGCACCCCTGCTGTCCAGAAAGTCTCCAAATTCCCTCTTAAGAGACAGGTAACAGAAAGTAGATACAAGATTCCTATCCCCAGTATCGTCCCACCTTACTTTTTACATTTCCTTTCGAGATTAGGAGCTTGAGCCTGTATTTTTTATTCAGGCAAAGTCCCATTAATGCCACAGGGACCTTTGCCTGGATAAGGGTCAGGCCCTGTGTCTCAGTTTGTTTTATTTAATTCATTTGCTTTATTTTTTCCAGTGAAAATGTCCTTTGTGGCCATTCATTCCCTCTTTAGTTTGCAGCTGTTGTCTGTCATAGGCCAGCAATCCCACGAAGACCTCTGCTTATCTAGGACTAGTAGAACAGACCCTTAAAGCAGCCCTGCTGGCCATACGTAATGATCCTAAGGAGAAAACACACCTTCCAGAGAATAGTTCGCAGTCCTGCACCCCTAGCCAGCATGGAGGGGAAATGGGGGGTGGGGAGAAATGCATTTTTGGCCTTCTCCCACTGAAGTCACCAGCAAAACTCCCACTGATTTCTGTGGGTCTGCAATTGGGCCTTTTTTCTGCAAGGGACACGATGGCACTCTGTCCTGTAAAAAAAATCCCACCCAGTCATGTATCAGTGACTGCCATTACAGAGCAGTAGACGTAGGAATTAAAATGTGCTGCAAAACCTGTGGAGTCAGTCTTTCTGGCTGTAAACTATTTCTCTACAGGACTGGAGAGGGAAAGTTTGGAACTGGGTGCAGACACACTCCATTGTATGGGCCAGAGCCTTAGCTGGTGTAAACTGAAGTCACTGGTGTAAATCAGCATAGCGTATTGGCTTCAATGGGGCCACTTAAACCAGCAGAGGGACTAGGCTCTGTATGCCTAGAGCAGGGTGCACACCTATTCTGGGTGGCATGCCAGGCCACTCAGGCTCCCCTGCTTGCCCCCTACCTCCCCCAGTGGGGCCTGGAGCCACAAGAGCCGTGCGCTATGGCTTCTGGCCCCTGCTGGCCCCACCCCTCAGCTGGGGAGTGCAGCCAGCAGGGGACAGGAACCCCGCACACAGGTGTGGGGCCAGCAGGGAGTAGAAGTCCCTGTCCCCACCTCGGCACCTACTGTTTCTGCCTCTGGTACCTGCTGAAGGTGCGGTGGGCGGGACTGGCACAGAGGCTGGCAAATGTTGCTGACCCCCAGCCTAGAGACAGACACATTCCCACAATAGGGGAAATTTTTAATTTCCAGGTTACAATTTATTGCAAGTCCTCAATAAGAAAAGATTAGTTCAGCTTATTTTCTTGGCCAGTTCCTTTCCAAGCAACTCTGCATGCCTCTGACACAGAGGCAGTTGGCAGTAGCATTTTATTTGCTCTATTCAAGCAGGTGTCATTGGAGTCAAACTCTTCCATGAATTCCAATACCCCACTGGTCAGAATCACCCGCCTCTCCTCCAGCGACGGGCCGATGCTAGCGAATGTCTCGGAGCTCGAATTGCCTGCTGACCCCAAGTGGGAATTAACGAGATCTCGGTCAGTTAAACCCACACACTGAATGTGTGTGTCACTTTTCTGTCTTCATTCCATGTGTCAGCATGGTTGCATATTAATTCATCTGTTTGTGTCTGTCGCTTCAGCCTGACTCTGGGGAAACCACTGGGTGAAGGTTGTTTTGGTCAAGTGGTGATGGCAGAAGCGATTGGGATCGATAAGGACAAACCAAACAAAGCCATCACGGTAGCTGTCAAGATGTTAAAAGGTACAGAGAATAGCACCATGAATAGAATGGCAGGAGGTTGGGCTGTCAGAGAGGCATTTTCCCGTTGGCATTTATCCTCGTTTGGGGTTTGTTTTTTAATCTAAAGCTATGATTACAAAAGAAACATCTGACGAAGTGGGATTTTCGCCTAAGGAAGCTCATGCAGATTTTCTCCCATGAAAGCTCATGCAATAAATACATTTGTTAGTCTTTAGGAATGCCACAGGACTCCTTGTTTGTTGGCTGAACTAGACTAACACAGCTACATATTTGGAACTACAAAAGAAGAGTAGACCTACGGCCAGGTTCACCCTTCGGCCTCAGTAACTGATGTTTGTTTCTACAGATTTCTGTTAGGGTGGGTCACAGGAAGTGGGAGGTGCCATTTTAAGGAAGACAGACAGTCTAGTTGATAAAACATTAGACTAGGTCACAGACGACCTGGGTTTAATTCCCAGTTTAGCCACAGATGTCCTGTATGACCTTGGACAAGTCACTTTATCTACCCTTAGTCTCGGCACCCTGACTTTAAAATCGGGAAAATACTTTTCCCTATCTCATTGGAGTGCTGAGCATAAAATCCATTCAGGATTGTGAGGTGCGAGGGTCATAGAAACACTTTGTTAGATCTTCATTGCAAGCTCAACCCTGTCCAAGTTTCCTGAGGTTACACCTCAAAAGTTTAAAGAGGCAAACCAAAGGGTTTGGTTGGTCTTCTCCAGATTCTTTTGTTTTCCCCGCCTGGAGCACAAAATCTGCAGTAACTTGACTAGGTTTCGTGCTGTGGAAAACACCCTGCTGGGAATGGCATGGTTAAGCCAAAGCAAGAAGTGTTGAAATTCTGGAGGGAGGTTCTTGAGATTCAACTAGCACCAGTTGAAACTGTTCTGCCAAATGAAACATTTTTCCATATGAAAGCGGGGTTTGACGCAACTTCATCAGTCCATTTTTGATTAACTGTTTTTTTTGGGGGGGGGGGGGGGGGTTTGGGGAAATTAAAAAATGGATATTCTAAAGTTTTAAAAATCAAACCTTTTTTGTTTGGTTTTTTTTTTTAAAAAATAATTATTTCCTTTTTCAATTTTTTTGTGGGTTGGCCCCCCCCCCCCCCCCACACACACACACTTTTCCATACTTTATAATTGTTTTCCAACTTTCTCCAGTTAGAAAACAGTAAAAAGCATGATAAATGTTTTTTCACCCACTTTATCACATCTCCCTGTGATCCTTTTCCAGTATGAAAAAATGGGGAAAGATTTGTTTTTGTTTTGTTTGTTTGATTGTAAAAAGGTGTGGTAGAGTGGAAGTGAAGCCCCCAAAAATCCCAAAACTGAAATAGAAAACCAAAATTTTTCAGTTTCTAAACATCAACATTAAACACAAAATGTTTTTTGTCCATATGAAACATTTTTAGAACTTTTTGTTTGGCAACAACTTCTGGTGTTTAGATTTTTCATCCAGATTTGGGACAAAATTAAATGTTAACATTTCCTGACCAACTCTCATAAATGCCCAGATGGGAAGATGATCAGCCACCATTCACTGAGGGGATAGCCTACTGTATAGTGCTATTGCACTCTGGTTATGCTTTTGATTTCTAGACTGCAAGAAATGACTATTCCCTTCCTAACCGTTTCTTTCTCTTTCTTTCCTGTCTTTTCCAGATGACGCTACTGACAAGGATCTCTCTGACCTGGTGTCTGAAATGGAAATGATGAAAATGATTGGAAAACATAAAAATATCATTAACCTTCTAGGTGCCTGCACACAGGATGGTATGTTTCAGAGAATGCCATATGCTGCCATTGTACTTCATGATTTCACTGGAAAACAGTCCCATTCTATTCTCGGATGCATATCATACTACCTTTGTGTGCACAGGCGTAACTGTGCTTTGCTCAGTGAGACGTGGGTGGCTTTTAGATACGGGACCAAATATCTGGTGTTAAGAAGGTTGTTAACAATACTTGCTTTTATTTTGGACCAAATATCTGGTATTAGGAAGGTTATTAATACTGGCTTTTATTTTTTTTTCAAATGGCTTTCTTTATTGTCCTTCTCCTTTTGGGGGGGTGGGAAATGGAGCTAGATGCAGGGAGACTGGTGGTTTGACTGTCTTTATTATTATTTACCCACTGAATGCCCAAAATATGCTGGGCAGGACTTGGTCTCGTGGTTAGAACATTGGATTTGAGTCCTAGCTCTGTGGGATTAGACAAGTCACATAATGCCCTCTCTGTCTAAGCCATCACATGGAAAGGATAAAGCTCACCCACAGAGTAGTTATGCGGGTGAGTTAATGTTTGTGAACTGCTCTGAAGAAATGTCTCTCTGAGGCCACCTGGCTCACTGACTAGACTGGAAGTCAGCAGGCCTGAGCGTTATTCCTCTCTAGCTTTCTTAGCTATTTTGGTGGCCCTCAATACCATAGTTTCTGAGCACCTCACAGTCTTTATTGTGTTTGTTCTCACAGCACTCCTGTGCTGTAGGGAAGTGCATTTATCCCCATTTTACAGGCGGAGGACTGAGGCACAGAGAGAGAAGGTGACTTGCTCAGGGTGACACAGGAACTTGGTGGCAGAGCAGGGGCTTGAATTTGCATTTCCTAGGCTACTGTCCCAACCACTTGTTCATCCTTCCTCTTTAACACAACATTTGCTGCTGACTTGTCTTTGACCTCATGCAGCGTCACTTCACCTTTCTGCCTCATTCTCTTTTGGTAAAATGAGGTTAACGACGCTAACTCCACCTTGCAAAGTGCTTTGTGATTATGAGATATAGCTAGCAGCCAGATTGACACTGGTTTTTGTTGGCAGGCCCCCTTTATGTGCTGGTAGAATATGCGTCAAAAGGAAACTTGCGGGAATATCTCAGGGCTCGTCGGCCACCCGGCATGGATTATTCATTCGACACCTGCAAGCTGCCAGAAGAGCAATTAACATTTAAAGATTTAGTCTCATGCGCCTACCAGGTGGCCCGTGGCATGGAATATTTGGCATCGCAGAAAGTGAGTTCTGAGACTTGAAGCCTGTTCCTCTTTATCACGTACATAGGTGTAGTGTTGAAGGTGTGCAAAGTGCATTCAAGGCAAATAAATGGCTGGACTCTGCCCTTAGAAGCCTACAAATACAGGAGTTACTTTTTTCTATTGCTATGTGCAAAAAAGCTTTGTTTGGGGACCTGGATGTCCATCTGTATATTATGACACCCATTTATGAGCGACTTAGCTGGGTGCCTCTTTGCTGTAGTCCACACTCCACCACTAAATGTGCAAACAGAGTGACAATATATGGATACCGCAGGGTCAGTATGAAAGCTAGACCTCAGATGCATGTTTTTGGTGAGCAAATACAACTGTCACACAACAAAAGCGTCTAAACACAGAGGTAATTGACTTTCAGGTGGCTGATCCTCCGTTAATCTCAGCTGATACCTTAGAGCAGCCACAGTCAGATTTAGAGCCACGGTGAGTCGTGTGCTGCATCTTGATCATGTCTGTGCGCAAGCAAAATTGAAGTTTAATTTGCGAGAATCTCATCTCAGAGACAATAGACTCAGGAGCCTCCATGGCCTCTTCTCAGAAATGCTGAGTGCGCAGAGAGCTAAGACAGAGACCCAGCTGGTGACAAACATTCGTTTGTTAGAAAAACAATATCTCTGCTCAGTTACAGGTGACCGTAGACTCCTGTGGCATTAACAGAGCGAAGGATTTGGCTCATTAATAACACGGATGCTTACAGAGAACTATTCCTGGCCTCTGAAAGTGTTTTACAAACCTTGGCCCTGATGTTACTCTCAAGCTTCCTTCACTGGAGTCGCTCCTGATTCACACTGCTGTAAGCAAGTGGAGAATCAGGCTTGTTGAGCGGTCTCTCCCCCCCTGCCCCCTTTTTACAGATGGAGACACTGGGGCATTAGTTTAAACAGTGAGTCTGTGATAGGGTAGGGATTCAGATCTGTGTCTTGATTCCCGCGCCCTTCCTTTAAAGCATTATTTGCCCACACTCTCCTCCCGGGAGGAAGAGTGATGGCAGCTGCTGCTTGGTGTACGGTACTGGGATCTAGCAGAAATACCTGGGAAGAGGAGGGGCTAGACTCCAGTCTGAGTGTCCCGGTCTGAGAAAGTAGATGAAGCAGCGTTATGGAATTGCTACTGGAGGAAAGCAGTGGTGGTAGCTGTTGCTGAGAGCCGGTTTGTCTGAGACTGCATGTGGCAGCGATGACACAGAAGGCAAAGAATTAAACGGTGTCCGCAGCTTTATTGGCTTTGTAGTAAATGAAACAGCACCTCATAAACCATGAATCTCTGTTGGTTCCAATCATAAGCAACTTAACGAGCCCATTTGTTTCCTTGCTCACCTTTCCCAGTGCATCCATCGAGACTTGGCAGCCAGGAATGTGTTAGTCACTGAAGACAATGTGATGAAAATAGCCGATTTTGGACTAGCCAGAGATGTTCACAACATCGACTATTACAAGAAAACAACCAATGTGAGTACAGTGCTGTCAAGTGCGCAGGAGGGATTCAGCAGCCAAAATCCCTGGTCCACACCTTCATTTTAAACAAATTACTGCACCAAGAAGAACGCTTTGATGCTCATCCAGCAATTGGTAGCAGGCAGGCAGGCCCCCTGCTCCCCAAGGAGGCCTTTTCAGATCAGTGCGGTGCTGTGCAGATCCAGCAGTCCACAGGCACTGTCAATTACAGGATTGGAGCCTTCATGGCATTTTGTTACTGACTGATCTTTCCGGTATCGATGGCATCAGTGTGATCATTGAGGTGGAATCGCACAAAGTGGAACTCGCTTTACGTGGAGGGAGAAACCAAGGCTCCTTGGTTGTTTCTGTTCCCTGCAGTTGCAATTATGGTGACCCTACCCTGCTCATTGTATGATTGAACAAAAACAAGGGTGTCACACACTGCATCCCAAGCGGGATAGTTCTATTGAAAGTAAATGACAAGAACGTCCCAATCTGATTTCAGTGGAACCCTAGGAAAAACCATTGTGTGAATTCACTCTGTGCACTTGCCCCTGTAGTTCAAGCTAGGCATCATTTTCAGCTTGAACTGATCAGTCTCTGCAAGCCAGTGTCTTGCTGGGTTACTTTCTGCTGGTTCCACTCTATTTTGGAAACATCCAGCCCCACAACTGCCTTTGTACAGAGTGGATGCTGTTTTTCTTGCAGAGACTGAGTTGCTTCAATACACTAAACCTATCTTGTCAGTGAAATGCAGCATGCAAGAGAGGAGATGTTGGTAACACAGACCAGGGAAGACTGGGGGATCAAATATTATAATCTGTTTACATGTGGCCACTATTGTCTTGCACAGTGATCAGGGAAGCAGATGTGGTTGCTAATGAAAATGTTTCAAACTGGTTTAGAACAGAAGAGTCAGATGGTGCCATTGTGGCTGAGTGAATATGCTGATGGAACATTCCCTTTGTCTCCCTAATTACAGGGCCGGCTGCCTGTGAAATGGATGGCTCCCGAAGCATTGTTTGACCGAGTCTACACTCACCAGAGCGATGTGTAAGCATTACCCACATTTTAAAAATTTACAATAAAAGCAAAACAAAATACCAGAGGATCATAAAGACAAATGCAGTGCTAAGCACAAATGGGACTCTGAACTCTGGGCCCCAGTGGTGGTGAAGACTGAGAGAAAATAAAACAAAACTCTCCACAGTCAGCTTGGCAGTGACTCTGAAATACAGTTGTATACATTGCTCTGTCCTCACATAGCAGCCTTCATCCAAAGATCTCCAAGCTCTTGAGCTAAGCTTCCAGCGCCCATCTGAAAATAAGCCAATGTTCCATGCCTAATTTATAGCTGAGCAGACTGAATCCCAGAAAGGCTTGTTGTTCCAGTCTTTGCTTGTGCAGAATCTCCATTGACAATCGTATTTAACTAAAATAGGAGGTTCAGGCCCTATGTAACTTGCTCATAGTTACTGGAGCTGGTCATTATGGTTTCAAATTATAGCTGGGGAGGTCGAGGTTGGATAATAGGAAAAACTTTCTCACTAGGAGGGTGGTAAAGCATTGGAATGGGTTACCAAGGGAGGTGGTAGAATCTCCATCTTTGGAGATTTTTAAAGCCCGGTTAGACAAAACCCTGGCTGGGGTGATTTAGTGGGAGTGGTCCTGCTTTTTAGCAGGGGGTTGGACTAGATGACCTCGTGAGGTCCCTTCCATCCCTTTTATTCTATGATTCTATGATTTATATACAATACCTGATTCATTATTTTGTTTTGGCATCAACTAATTTAATATATAAATATATGTGGCCTTCATCAGCTAGCTTTACCAGCTAATGCTGTACGTCAACGGCATGGCTTGGAATAGACCATATCTGTTCCAACTCCCAGGCTGATCGGTCACCACTGGAACAAGGAACAGAATGGGCTGATGAGCTGTTTCAGGTCCCAGCTGAACTCGCAGCTATCCATTCTAATTTTCATGAAAGCTGGAATTGCCTAGCTAAGCATGATTCTTACTTTC
Organism: Pelusios castaneus; assembly: GCA_007922175.1. NCBI lineage: Eukaryota > Metazoa > Chordata > Testudines > Pelomedusidae > Pelusios > Pelusios castaneus. The sequence continues at coordinate 4,567,045 of ML686047.1, forward strand.
TTTTTTAACAGTGGTCTCCTTGGCTATGTCTACACTGGCAAGTTAGTTCGAATTAAGGAGGCTTAATTCGAACTAACTAAAGCCATGGCTACACTAGGCTTTAGTTAGTTCGAATTAAGGGCTTCCTTAATTCGAACTAATAAGTTCAAATAGGGCTTCACAAGTAAGGCTTTAATTCGAACTAACTAGTTCGAATTAGCCAATGCGGCCATGTTAATTCGCACTAATTTCTTAGTTCGAACTAACTGGCCATTGAAATGAATGGGGATCGCTAATTCAAACTAAGCAAGTGTCATGAATGGCACTTCAAACTAACTTTTTCTAGTTCGAATTAAGCTAATTCGAACTAACTAAAATTAGTTCGAATTAGTTAATTCGAACTAATTTTAGCAAGTGTAGACATAGCCCTTGTGCCAGTTTAGCAGACAGTCTGCAGGATTGTCAAATACAGCTCTTTCTCTGCTTAACTTCAGACCCTTTGTAGTCTCTCTTCCTGTAAATTTCACATGCTGTAGTTCAGGGCTCAACAAACTTGGCTCCCAGTTAGGCACCAGCAGTTTTACTTTTGGTCACCAGAGGGTGCTCCTCTGCTGCATTGCCTCAGTGGAGACCTGGCGCCTGGATTTTGTCAAGCCCTGCTGTAGCTTCACTGATGTTAAATCGTAGTTTCAGCGCCCAGGTAATGCTGCGATGGGCACAACAGTCAAACGTAAGCTGGGGAGAGAGACAGATCATCTCTATTTTAAAAAGAAAATTAACGAGGCAATGGAGGGCTTTAAAATGTAACACAGCTGCAGTGTGTAACGTTAGTTCTCTGCTGATTTTGGTAGAGGGTGTTTCTTCCAGTCTGGCCAGTGAAATAAGGCTTGTAACAAGCGAGTTTTGATACCGGCTTGCACACTGCCCTCTGGTTCCAAGCCTGCAGTTCAGTGAAGCTGTGCATGAATAATTTGATTTGTTCCATTCAGTGGAGCTGGTGGAAGACCTAACAAAGCGCCAGGGGGAATATATGAGCTGTCACCTATCTGATTAAATGTTCATTTCTGTTTCAGACCTAGTGCCTGGGATTTCTTTGCTATTGAGTTGGCTCAGCAGAGATGGCCTGGGCAGTTAGTCATGCTGTTGATGACTGTGTTAGCTATGTGTGGCTCTACAGATGTAAAACAAACTGAGCAAAAAAAACCCTCACAGACTAAAAAACCTCATTGAATTTTCACCATCTTTCTTTGGTTCCCAGCTGGTCTTTTGGAGTACTGCTGTGGGAGATCTTCACTTTGGGTGGGTCTCCATATCCTGGAATTCCAGTCGAGGAACTTTTCAAACTCTTAAAAGAAGGCCATCGAATGGACAAGCCAGCAAACTGCACTCATGACCTGTAAGTGACAACATGGGATGTGGTAGCCTCATGGCTTCATTTCTAGAAATTTGGCCTGATGCACAAGTTTATTTTCCTTCTTTCCTTCCCCTTCCAGTGTATGTATAAGTATCCCTGGCCATTCCTTTGTATGGCCCCTGCTTACTCCTTGTTTAGCGAACCCCGTTGCGGGCTCTGCTTGTAATCCTTTGACTGGCTCCAGGTAGATGGACCAAGCTAGATGTATTTAGACTCAATATGCCACTGAGAGGCAAAATAGGCAGCTACGCTTGCTGTGCTTGGTCGATTCATGTCAACTCAGTGTCCCGCTCAGACTGAGGATTCGGTAATGAGATTCAAGCATAAGCCCTTTGATGGCTTTCTCTTTAATGTTGACCCTTTATGGCCAGCTTTGTGATTTGCAGGTTGCCTGCGTTGCTGTAAAGGGGACAGGGGGTGCACATAAAAGAAATCAAAATGTGAATTTCTTCCTCCTTGTTTTCCTTTGGGGGCCTCCAGTCTGGTCCTGCTGCCAAGACCATGAATGCTGAGGCTCCACAGAGCTCCAAGCCACTAGCAGCCTTAGGAGCCTCTGCTCCCGATGCAGTTGCCAAGGTCCTTCTGCTAGACAGCTGCAGTAATAAACTGTGGGTGGAGACAGCTGCCTTGCTAAGTGGTCTGTAGCCTGTGCTTTTCTACACGCTTCACACCCACTTTCCATACCTGCCCTTCTGGATTCTGGCTCTGTGGCTTCGTAAGGTGCTGGGCTGGAAATGTTTCCCAAGGGGCTCCCTTTCTTCACTTTCCTGCTGTTGACGTACCAGCTGGGTGGTGGCGTGTCCCGCAGCAGTGCCGTCAGTGGGTGGCTGTGTTCTGGTTGCGGTCAGGCACAGAAGGAGCTGCCTGTGTCACTTTGCTTAGGAGTTGGGGCTGACTCTGCCCCAGCAGTTACATGGGCCGAAGCCTGGCTGTGTGGGTGAGAGGATGTGTGCAGTCGTGTCTGTCTGGACACACGCTCGCCCCTACCCCCCAACACACACACCTGATCACACCTTTTGCTCTTCGCTCTCCCCAGGTACATGATCATGAGGGAATGCTGGCATGCAGTCCCATCGCAACGGCCAACCTTTAAGCAGCTAGTGGAAGACCTGGATAGGGTCCTGACTGTAACATCAACTGATGTATGTGTTTCTCTCTTATTCGGGATCTATCCTGAGCAAAAATGGGCTTGAACTAGATGGGCCTGCAGTTGACCTAATTCAGACCTGGCCCAGGGCTGGATCAAGGCCTGGGGGGTGGGCTCACCTCACTGCCCCCTCCCCCCACTGCAGTGGTGCCCTGCCTGGGAGGCAGGGTCAGGGACCCCAGCCAGCACTGCTCGGGGGGCTGGGGCGGCTCAGGGAGGGCACAGCTGGGTGGATCTGGGATGGGGTCCGTGGCCAGCACTGCTTTGGGGGGCTGGGGGAGCTGGCAGGGGAGAGGTGCGGCCAGCAAGTCTTTGAGCTGGGGTGGGGAACCTACCTGCTGGGGGTGACTGGGCTCTGGAGGCCATACGGAGCAGGAGCTGGCGCCTGTCCCACCCGCATCAGGAGCCAGCCCGCCCCTGGGGCTGGCCCTTGGGCAGAGCATGACCGCCTCCCTCAGCGCTGGCAGGGCAGGGGCTCTCTGGTCCCCCTGACGCTGTGGGCTTAGCAGGATGGCTGGATTTGGCAGGAGCCATAGGGGCTGGAGCTTGGAGCCCCCTTTCAGGCCAGGGCCTGGGACTTAAGCCCTTATAGCACTTATGTTAATCCAGCCCTGAGGTGGCCCCTATCTTCATAACGAGCTAAACCAAAATCCCAGATTACAAGACTCTAATACTTTGAGGATGGTCAAAACCCAGCTCTGGCATTCCTTGATCTAACCCCAAAGTTTGTAGTAACAGGAAAGTGTTGCAGTATCACTAGCTGTCTCTTCTCCCCACACCCCAGCACACCTTAACCATGTGACTTTCCTCCCTGCAGGAGTACCTTGACCTATCTGTGCCCTTCGAACAGTATTCCCCCGCCTGCCAGGACACACACAGCACCTGCTCTTCAGGAGATGATTCTGTGTTCACCCACGACCTTCTGCCAGATGAGCCATGTCTTCCCAAACACCAGCAGTGTAATGGCGTCATCAGGACATGATGATTAAAAAACAGACAGACCATGGGAAAAAAAACCTCATGAATGTAGTCTTGGGGGAGGCCAAGGACAAATCATAGGGAAGGATCTTTGAGAGAAGCTGCTTGGTAATTCAAGAAGTTTTTTGTTTTTGAACCATAGAAGGGTGGGGGTTTGGTTGGGTTTTTTCCCCCATTTGCTGTATAAGAAGTCAAGGAGCACTGTTTGGCCTGAAGGAACTAATCTCTTGCCAAAATGATTATTTTATATATTTTCAAAAACAATTCTGTCAGATCTAGAGGTGCTGACCTTTGGACCTCCGGTGATGTATTATTGAGTGCCAGAGTTGCCGTTCTGTGCCTGCAATACAAAGAAGAGAAAAAAAATCTTACTTTTTGAGGGGGAGGAAAAGCGTTAAGAATGTAGAAATTCTTTGCTTATGCAATCTGTACATGAACCTTTTTGGTGAAGCTGAATAGCCACATTGCCTGCGGGGATTAATATATTTATATAAATATCTATTTTTGTTGGTTGGGGTGTTTTTTGTCACGGCATGAACATTGCCCAGCTACTTAGAGCAAACTTTAAAAAAAAATCTTAAGTAAAATGTAGTCAAAATTTTAAAGAGCACAGGCAGTGTTTTGACTGTACGAGATAACCCACTTTTGCATGAGGGCTGTGTGGGGCTGGCATATATGAGGAAGTCAGAACATGCCAAACAGAAGGGGAAATGCATGGAGGTTATTGTAACAGATTCCTTTGGGGATTTATAGGGGGAAAGTGTCAGAGTGGCTGGTATAAAGGTACAACACGTCTCCAAGCAGCTGCTAAATGATACAACCCCAAAGAGAATTAATTTCTTATTTACAACTCCATACTGCTGAATCCATCCAGAGCCCCACTGTCTTCAGAGGGACTCCATGTGAACATAGTATTTTGCCAGTGTGCTGGATGCTGCAGGATTGGGCCCTAGGCATGTAAATCTCACTCTCGAGAAGGATATTTTGAGTTTTAAAAGCCCAAGAGAAGCAACTGTTCAGTATTTCTCCCCTTTAAATCTAGCGAGTTGTCTCACTCCACTCACAGTGACTTGGAGAGAGAAATTACGGGTACCTGTAGGCAAGAAGAGTCTTTAACTTATATCAAAAAGGTTTATTCCAGAGAATCGTGTACATATCTATAAATATATACTATATGTGTATATATATATATATATATATAAAAAAAAAAAAGAATGTATAATACTAATGCAAGGAAAAGCAGTCCTAAGAGGGAAATCTCTCAAAATAAGAGCATTGCAATCTAGGGTATACTGATCTGAGCAAAATTCTTTGTTTTTGTATCTTCACAGTTTTGTTTTAAAAATTGTATCAACCTGTATATTTGTAAATTTATTTATAGACATTAACATATCTGTTCATTGGTTGAAATAGCATAGCATTACTGTAAACTTTAAATTTTACTGCGTTTTAAGTTTTCTTAACTTATTAAATATGGAGAAAAATATATTAATCAAGTTTTTCTTTTGTGTTTATGGGAAATATTGAGAGAATGTATAGATGTACAGTCCTTTAACAAATTACATTTAATGTTTTATATATAATTTTCATTTAAAAAAATTAGTTTATCCTGGATTGCAGTGAACAAAGGTAAGCTTATTTTGCAATACATCATCAGTGGTTAAATCCAAGCAAATAATATAGAGATGATTTTTACATGTTTAAAAAACTAGGGCCAAGAATTCTTCCATCAATTTAACCACTGTGCATTACAGGGGCGTGGGTGTTTATTTTTCTATTTTTGAATGAAGGTATTCTTTGTGGTTGATCTTAAAAACAAGTATGCAGCAGAGTTATATGTTGACTCTGAATGATGCACATTATTTATTTTTTTTCTCCTTGCCGATTTCATTACATTTTTGCAGTTAAGAAATAACACACTGGCAAAACAGGAGGAGCCACATTCTATACAGGGGAAGTACAGTGATTGTATATCTCTTCTGAGTCTTAACACACATAAAAAATGCCAATAATGCCTAATTTGTGGGACTTAAATTTGTATGCTGTTTATGTGCCTCTGTGCCAAATCACTCCTTAAAAGCACACTAGCTAAACAGGGGAACTTTAGTATGTATCAGGAAGGCAGGGGAGGTATTTTTATTTAACTCTTACTACCACAAAGAGGCAAATATAATGATGACATTATGGGTCTTTTTTTTTTTTCCCCCCAGTGCCTACAATATATCATTGTAGAAAGACAACAGAGTCCTGTGGCACTTTTAAAGACTAACAGATTTATTAATCGCATGAGCTTTCGTGGGAGAAAATCCCACTTCGTCAGACGAAGTGGGAT
>ML686047.1:4581230-4701937 GCA_007922175.1 Pelusios castaneus
CCCCCCCCCCCCCCCCCCCCCATGGGCATACCATCAGGCCCAGAGGTTCTATCCTAGATATCCCCCAGTCCTTCCGCTCAGAAGGACGGCTGCCCCCTGCACTTTCGAACTGATTATCAGAGGGGCCATCCCTAGGGGGGAGCCGGGGCCCAGGGCCAATTGGCCTGGGGGGCCCCCACCCCACACTGGAAGGGGGAAGGGTGGGCCAGGCAATCCGAGGCTGTGCCGCCAGCAGGAGCTAGCCCCGGCCGAGGCCGCTCCACCGGCCCCGACCGCATCATGTGTGGGGAGGGCCAGCCCAGAGGGTGGGTGAAGTGCTCCCACTCTGCTCCGTTGCCTTTGGCTCGCCCTCGAAGGCAGTGGGGAGCAGGGCAAAACATGGCCGTTGGGGGCGGGGGCCGCAGTGCGGGCCCTGCACTGCCCTGCTGGGAGTGGGACAGTGCAGGGCCCATGTAACCGTGGTGCTCGGGGTGACGGGCCCGTTTGCCCCTCCCAGGACAGCCCTACATAGAGCGTGATGCGGAGCTTAGCACTGGGGATGACCCACACTGAGCGCAAGATCTCCATGCAGGGAGACCCCTGAAATCCTAAAGGTCAGGAGGACCCAGCGATACTCAGAATATCATCATCCCCTGATGAGGTGGCGGTAGAAACTTCAACTGCTCCACACCCTCGGACAACAGGACCCACCAGGAGCTGCTGTGGAGAGACCTAGAACCTAGGGCTCCAAGCAGAAGAGATGATGTAATCACTGGATCACCCATGGTGGGCACTTTAGCACCAGAAGGCCCCCTCAATAGTAGCTTTGCCATTCATAAAAACCACCCAGGCCACTAACAAAACTCTGTGGCAGGTGCCTGCCTCTATACCCCCTCCCTCCCCACACACAGCTATAGGATAAGAAAGGGGCATGAGTACCTTCTCCACGCATCCACAGCTGGGGTCGCTGGTGATAGCAGCTGAGAATGAGAGAGAGCGAGGCAGAGGAATCAAGGCCTGTCACCTAACGTCTAAGGGACTCAAGGAAACTGAACTTCTTGGGCAGAAAGGTCTAACTCCATTGGGGCGGGCTCCAGTTTCAGACTGCAAACCAACAAGTGACCTTGAGCCACGATACCTTCAACTCATGGGACACCATGTCGAAGTTCTAGGAGCTACTCTGGGTCAACTCCAGATCAGAGTTTGTAGCAGTTGCAAACCTCACCACTGGCCCCCCTGGATATGGGGGACTTGGCCACTCGAACAAGGTCATCTGCAATTGCGATGAGGAGGAGTTCATGATTTCAGGTGTCGGGCCTCCCTCCAGATGTCCAACAAACAATACAGGACTTGCCCTTTGAAGCATGGGATTATTTTTGAACCAGCTGGACTCCAAGCTCCAGAGCCTACAAGATTTAAGGGCAACATTGAATTCCTTGGGTCTTCGTATATCAGCTCCTCAGAGAAAGCACGTTAAGGCCCAACAAGACTACTCTAGGAAGCAGGGCAGGAATAACAGATGTAGGACCACTCAGATCTAACCAAGGCCAAGGTTCTGCAAGGTAGGTCCCTAGCTCCAAGCAACCATTTTAAGGATGTGCCCAAGGGGGACACACCAGACAGATCCTGGATCCTTACCACTGCTTTTTGGACTATCTGTCCCATTTCTATTGGGCATAGGCCCAGATAACCTCAGACCAATGGGTGTTTCACACAGTAAAACTGAGATATTCTCCTCAATTCTGTTCCTCCCATTCCCCGGCTCGATCCCTCTTCAGAGACCCCTATCATGAGCAACTTCTTATACAGAAAGTACAAGTGCTCACAGGGCAATGAAGGAGGTTCCTTAGGAGTTAAGAGGAAAAGGGTTCTACTCCCATTACCAATGTACTGTCCTTCCCTTTGGCCTTTCAACAGCCCCTCAAGTGCTTACCAAATGAATGGCATTCATCACCGCCTTCCTGAGGAGATCACACGTGCAAATGTTCCCATAGCTTGATGACTGGCATGTCTAGGGTCACTCCAAGGCTCATGTGACCCTGATACAGTCAACATTTGGCAGATCGGGTCTACTGCTGAATGTGCCCAAGTCAACTCTAGCCCCTACCCAGAGGTTATAGTTTATAGGAACTATCTTAGATTCTGCTCAGGCCAGGGTATGCCTACTGGAGTCTTGCTTCCGGACCATTTGCTCCAATGCCATATTCAGGGAACAAATATTCCTTTCCTCCTTCGTAGACTCATAGACTTTAAGGTCCAAAGGGACCATCATGATCCTCTAGTCCAGTGGTTTTCAACCACTGTACCGTGAGAACTGTCCAAGTATGCCGTGAGATTTTGTACAAAGATAATGAAACTCAATGTAAAACAAACATTGTTTAATCCTTAACAATATTGTATCAAACCAAAATTACAGCTCATAAAACTTGTGCAAATTAATCATCATATTAAAAGCAAGGTATCAGTCTTTCAATTCTAAAACATGAACATTCAAAATTCAGGTGATCAAAGGGCAAAATTGAGATAATGTGTATTTTTTTCCAGTGGATATGAAACATTAATGCATTTGATCCTTCTTTAGTTTGTTGTATGCACTGTATTACAAACCTCTCAATTAAGACCATAACCATAGTAAATGTGATGTTTATGAGCAACCAATTCAGCAGAAAAAAGTGTGTGTGCCGTGTTACTGAAAAGTTTGGGAACCACTGCTCTAGTCTAACCTCCTGCACATTGCAATCCACAGAATCTCACCTGCCCATTCCTGTAACAGATCTTTAACCTCTGGCTGAGTTACTGAAGTTCTCAAATCATGTTTTAAAGACGTCAAGTTAGAGAAAATCCACCATTTACACTAGTTAAACCTGCAAGTGATCCATGCCCCACGCTTCAGAGGAAGGTTGGAAAACCCTCAGGGTCTTTGTTAATTTGACACAGGGAGAAATTTCCTTCCTGACCCCAAATATGGAGGTCAGTTAGACCCTGAGTATGTGGGCAAGATCTGCCAGTCAGACACCTGGGAAAACTTCTATCAGGTTTACTGGCTTTCACCATTATGTATAGGAACTCTCAAACCAGCAACAGCTTCAGCCCGAGAAACAATGTACCTCTATTTATGCCCACTTAGGCCCAATTAGAATTTGATGAGGTTCAGATGGTAAGTCTGAAATATTTTCCTTGGGGTCTAGAAGTCAGAACATTTGTACCATATTTTAAGCAGTGGGGTATTTCAGTTTTTTGAAAGATTGGAGTGTGTTCTAATTTATAAAAGAATAAAATGTCAGTGGGTTGTAAAGAACAATGGCCGGTTGCAACCTTCAGATACTGGAGTGAATTTTCAAGTAATGCCACACTATCAGATTTCTCTTTTTGCAAGTAAAATTTTATTGCATTTTCCGTAATTAAGCTTACAGAAACAATACAGTTACTGGATATGCAGTAAGCAGGAAGGTAAGTAGAGTATACATTACAACAAACGTATTATGCTGGCAGGGAAATACTTGTCTGATAAATGAGTTTTAAATACCGGACTGGTGGAAAACTCAAGAGGGCCAAAAAAGAAAAAGTAAAGGAAGGAAGAGGAAAGATATGAGTGAGAAAAAGCCTCATTACTAAGGACAAGCTTTGGGCAATCATAGAATCATAGAACTGTAGGGCAGGGAGGGTCCTTGAGAAGTCAAGTCCAGCCTCCTGCACTGAGTAAATCTAGACCACCCCAAATAGGTGTTTGTCTAATCTGTTCTTAAATATCTCTAATGGTGGGGATTTCACAATTTCCCTTGGAAGCCTGTTCCAGAGGTTCAGTCCATACAGTAAGAATGTTCTTCCTAATGTGTGGTCTCCCTTAATGCAGATTAAGCCCATTACATCTTATCCTACCTTCAGTAGAGACTGAGAACAATAGATCACCAACCTCTTGATAACAGTCCTTAACATATCTGAAGACTTATCAGATCTCTCTTCTATCTTCTTTTCTCAATACTAATGCAGAGTTTTTAAACCTTTCCTCATAGGTCAGGTTTTCTAAAACGTTCATCACTTTTATTGTTCTCTTCTGGACTCCCTTTTAATTTGTCCACATGTTTCTTAAAGTGTGTGTGGCACCAAGAATTGTACACAGTACTCCAACTGAGTCCTCACCTGTGCCGAGTACAGCAGGACAATTACACCAGAAGTCCTGTGGCACTTTGAAGACTAACAAATTTCTATGGGCATAAGCTTTTGTGGAACCCACAACCCACTTGGTCAGTGACACATTTAACCCACCCAACAATATTGTTAATCTTTCCAGCTACATGCTTAATCCAACAGAAGAATCTGTGCTATCTCAGGGACTCTCTTTCTGCCCCACGACCCCCCCCCCCCACACAAAATACAATTCTGCAGTAACCTGGAAGCATATGTTCACTGTCTCCATCTCACATCATCAAGGAGCTACAGCCTATCCTACAAGCCAATCCCTCTCTTTTTCAAGCCTTGGGAGATAGACCCCTCCTCCAGGTCCAGCCCAAGGGTTTTTTCGGTGCCCCCACCCCCATACTCAATATAGAGAAAAATGGCGCCTTAGGTGAACTATGACTTCGCCCCTCCCCCATGTTCAATATAGAGAAAAATAACATATTAATATACTTTTAAATCAAGAAAAAATTCACTTCCCTCTAATTTGGCACCCCCTTAAAGCCTGGTGACCTAGGTGACCACCTAGTTCACGTATATGGTCAGGCCAGTCCTGCCCTCCTCGCTTACAGACAGCCTCCCAACCTTAAAAGATACTCACCAGAAACTACAGACTATACGACAGAAACACTAAGACCTCGTCTATACCGCAAGGCTAAGTCCACAGGAGATACGCAAGCTGTGTGCCCCAGGATTCATATCTCACATCAGCTTAGTTATTCTCACTTACCTCACTGTCTTTACTCTGCTGCGTTGACCGGCAATGGTCTCCCGTCAACGCAGCCTTATGCCACTTGGTGGGGTGGAGTTATTGTGTTGACACAAGGGCACTTCTGGGATTGATTGGCCTAAGTCAGTCATGTATCCCTGCAACAAACCCCGTTGCCAACTCTGCCCACATATCTAAACAAATGACACCATCATAGGATCTAATCAAACCAGCTACTCCGTCAAGGGCTCATTCATTTGCTCATCCACCAATGTGATGTATGCCATCATGTGCCAACAATGCCTCTTGGCCTTATACATTGGACAAACTGGACTGTCTCTGTGCAAAAGAATAAATGGACACAAATCTTACATCAGAAATGGCATCATTCAGAAACCAATAGGGGAACACGTCAATCTCCCTGGTCACTCTATAAAGAAATGTCTGTTATAGTACTTAAACAGTTTAACTTTAAATCAAAGCTTCAAGGAGAAACTACAGAGTTAGAACTCATATACAAATTTGAGGCCATTAACTTGGGTTCGAATAGAGCTATGAGCTGGCTTTCTCATTACAAAAAGTGATTTTCATCTCTCGCAACCCCCTCATCTTCTTATATGCTGTTTCACGCTATTTAAATGATTTGCTGAAATAGTCTGACCTGATCCTGTGATTTACACTTCACTGGATTTACTTGTCCCTCCCATACTGTAAGTTTTCCATTCTCAAGTAGCTGATGAAGTGGGATTTCGCCCATGAAAGCTCATGCAGTAAATGTATTAGTCTTTAAAAGTGCCACAGGACTCCTTGTTTGTTCTCCCAGAATATTGGTCTTTAACAATTGCATCATAATGCTAATTCATAGTCAATTTGTGATACACTATGATTCCCAGATTCTTTTCAGCAGTACTCTCACTCAGCCACTTATTCTCCATTTTGCAGTTGTGCATTTGATGTTTCCTTCCTACAATAAATACTTTGCCCTTATTGCTATTAAATTTCATCTTGTTGATTTCAGATCAAATCTCTAGATTGTCATGGTAAGTCTGAATTCTAACCTGTCCTCCAAATGTTTGCAACTCCTCCCATCTTGGCATCATCTGCAAATTTTATAAACATACTCTACACTCCATTAGCCACATCATGAATGAAAATATTAACTAGGACCAGACCCAGGAATGAACCCTGTGGGACCACTAGATATGCCCTCTCAGTCTGACAGCAACCCATTGAGTAGGTCTTTCTAGCAGCTGTGTACCCCCCTGAAAGTAATTTCATCTAGACCATACTTCCCTAATTTGCTTATTAGAATGTCATATGCAACTGTCGAAAGCCTTACTAAAAATCTAGGAATAGCACATCTACAGCTTCTCACTTATCGACTTGGCCAGTAACCTGTCAAGGAAGTAAATCAGATTGGTTAGCTATGATCTATTCTTGACAATTAACTCTGGCTAGTCCTTATAATCCTATTATTCTTCTTAGAAATCAATTATTTAATAATTTGTTCCAGAATCATTGCTGGTACCAAAGCTAGGCTAACAAGCCTATAATTCTGTCAGCCTGCTTTGTTCCTCTTTTTAAAGATGGGTAACGTTTGCGCTTCTCCAGTCCTCTGGGACCTCACCTGATTGCCAGGTAAAAAACTGGTTAGGTATATTGGGGGCCCCAGCCTGTTATTTTCAAGCAAAGCTCTCCAGTGAAGTTAAGGAACTTTTGTCAATGCAAGAGACACAACAGAATTACAGCCACTGGGCATGTGTGCTTATATGTAGAGTCCTGTGCAGATACAAAACATGTGGATCCACCTCCCATCTGCATCCACAAGAGGTCTGCGGGTATCTGTGGATATAATGCAGAAATCCATGGATTTGCAGGGCTCTGTTTATGTGTATAACACAAAAACAAGTATTGCTTACACAACATTAAGGTTGAGCAATCAAGAAATGCAGAGTGAGGCTCAGTGCTCAGCTTTAACTCTACCTCCTGTGTGTATGACTTAAAGTACAATCTTTCTGTATACCTTTAGGAAAGAATCAGGGCCATCCCTAAGGTGGGGGTGGGGCCCAGGGCCAATCGGCCTGTGCGGGGCCCCCGCCACCACCTCCCGCCCACAGTGCGGGGGCAGGCAAGCTGGCCCAGAGAGGCTGGGCCCCACGTACCTACCCCTCTCCTGGGCCAGCTGCTCTGCTCTGGGGACAGGGAAGGTCAGCCCAGAGGCTGGGCTTCACGCTCTCACCCCACCCTGCTGCCTTCCGAGCATGGCAAAGCATGGCAGTGGGGCTGGGGAGGGGGGCAATGGCACGGGACCCATGTAACCACGGGGCTTGGGATGATCTCCCTGCTTGCCCCTCCCCTAAGGACAGCGCTGGAATGAATGCAACAGACCAGTGACAAAGGCTCTTAACTGTCACCTCATGTAAAAGCAAGGACATCATTTGCTCAGAGTAGCAACATTCTTACGCTTTCCATAGAGTGACACACCAGCTATGATTCCTGCATACGAGTGGGCTGTGCTTGGCAGAAGAGCGAAGGGGCGGTCAAAGGATGCATTGCTGTGTAGAAAATTGTACCTTTGTGTAAGACTGCACTTCACACAGTATTTATTTTTAATTAATTTTACAGAAACCGAGAAGGGTCAGGGGCATCAAAATAGAAGTTAAAACGGCTTTAGCTGTAGCAGGCATATCTGTGCCCACTACACTGAGAAGAACAGCATCTGCCTGTCTCTGTGCACAGACACGCACATATTTCATCAGGTGGCTGGTAAATCTAGCAGCTTCAGTCCAGGTTCCGGTGACCAAACATGGATGCACCTGAAAAAAAATCACCACTGGAGACTACAATGATGCCCAGAGTGATTGAAATATTGAGTTCCCCCCAGGTGCTGCTGAGCAACCCTGTGCGTTGGCTGAGTGCCTTAGCCCCACTGAACACAGTCAGGAGGTGCAGAGAGCTTCCGAGTGACACTGAGTGGACATGGAGTATGAACATCTCACTACAGGAAGTCCCTTCAAAAGAGGGTTGAGAACCATGCTGGACCAGTGCCTGCACTTTGCCTGTTTACAGGACAATGGGTGTAAAATTCTGGCCCATTGGAATAATCAGAGCTTTGCCATTCACTTCAGTAGTGCTGTGATTTTCCCCAAAGACTTAAGTCTGTGCTGCCTTCCCTTGGAGCAGGAAACTGGATGGAGGTGAGGAGGGAGGTTTCTGTGACGTGGTCTATTTCTGCTCTCTTGTCCACACACACTTCCAAGAAGAGCTCCTGGAGGACAGTCCATTGGCTCCTTAGAGTCCTCAGAGCAATGTCCTTGTCCAGAGTTCCTTCTGGATCCCCAGATTTTGACACCAGGACTTGCACCCATCTTTGGTTTCCATTCTTTGTTTCCCATAATTGACTGATGAGATCTGTGGCATCTCACCATACCTGAGGAGAGGGACTTTTCATGATCCTGATGGGCTGCACCCACCAATGCTGGATGTGAGTTGGTACCATCTTTCATGAGCATTATATTCCCTGTAATGTAAGCGAAGACCAATGATGCTTTTAATGCCTAATTCAGCAATTCCCAAACTGTGGGTCATGACCCCAAGTCGGGTTGCTTTTTCAGCAGACGGGTCACAGCAATGCCAAGTGTGCAGAGGAGGCCATTTTACAAAATGGCCTCCCCTGCACAGCATGACTTCACATGCATTGTATGCATAGGGTCATGTTGCAAGGAAGATATTTTGCTCCACAAAATGCTCTGTGCAGCATTATGTTGCATGCACTTTACATGAGTGAGCTCATGCAGTCTGGAAGACTCCATTTGGTAAAGTAAAACGGCATCCGCCCTTGCAGCGTGACTTTGCGTGTGAGGTCACACTGCATGGAGGACATCATTTTTAAATGGCAACTTCCATGCTGTCTGGGGTAGTGGGAAACAATACATCTGAAAATGGGGTCATGAAGGGAAAATGTTTGGGAACTGCTGTTCTAATTCATTGTAAAGAGCCTATGTTATTTTTGAGAATTACGTTGTGGAAATAGCTGGGGCAAGAATCTTCTATCAATACACCAAGGTTTCTTTTTTCCTTTGAGAAATTAGAACTAATGGCTACAAAAAGATAGACCTTCCCTCTTCCACAACCATTCCAAGCCTTGCAAAGCCATTCTGAATGACCAAGTTAAATGTTGATCTGACACATATTTATTTTTCTTTCCTGAAGGAGTGAGTGGCTTTAACTATCAGTTCCAACAACCACTAACTACAGCAACTGGAATATAACACTCAATTCCATCCTCAGGAGAGACAACTCTGAGATAAGGGAGAGCATGTCAGTTTGCTCTGGCCGCACACGGATGAGACTTCTGTGCAGAATTCAAGCATGAGCTGGATAGAAACTTGAAGAGGAATTTTTCTAAGTATTTCTAAGTTCTTAATGGTGTGAGGAAACGTACCTGCACTATCTAAATAGCAGGAAATTCAAATAAAGACAAATGCAAAGTACTCAACTTAGGAAAGAACAATCCACTGCGCATACAAAATGGGCAATGACTGCCTAGGAAGGAGTACTGTGGAAAGGGATCTGGGTGTCATAATGGACCGCAAGTTAAATATGAGTCAACAGTGTAACGTTGCAAAAAAAGCAAACACCATTCTGGGATGTATTAATAGGAGTACTGTAAGTAAGACATGAGAAATAATTCTTCTGCTCCACTCCTCCCTGATTAGTCCTCAACTGGAGTATTATGTTCAGTTCTGGGTGCCTCAACAAAAATAATTATAGGTCTGGAACACTTGACTTACAAGGGAAGATTCAAAGTAATGAGTTTGTTTAGTCTGGAAAAGAGGGGACTGAGAGGGGACATGATAACAATTTTCAAGTATTTAAAAGGTTGTTATGAGGAGAAGGGAGAAAAATTATTCTCCTTAACCGCCAATGATAGGACAAGAAGCAATGGACTTAAATTACAGCGAGGGAGGTTTAGGTTGGCGATTAGGACATTAGGAAAAAAAATCCTAACTGCAGGGTGATTAACCACTAGAATAAGTTGCCTAGGCAGGTTGTCGAATCTCCGTCACTGGAAATTTTTAAGAGCGGGTTAGACAAACACCTGTCAGGGATGGTTTAAGAAGGTACTTGGTCCTGCCACGAGTGCAGGAGACTGGACTCAATGACCTCTCATCGTCCTGTGCAGTTCTATGATTCTATGGTTCTAGCTCTGATCAAGTTAGGATGCTAAAAGAAGGGCTCATCACCATTTAAAACACTGCAGCAGCACATTCCAGGCGTCACCTTTATTGATGACAGATGTTCACTCTTCGGTGTAGGTACTCCATCTCCCTGAGACAGGTAGCTTGCTCAATGGTAGAATTGTCCCATTGACTTAGCGCTGTCTACACCAGAAGTTAAGTTGGTTTAACAATGGTGCTCAGTGGTGTAGATTTTTCACACCCCGTGAGCAACATAGTTATACCAATCTAACTTCCTGGTGTAGAACAGACCTTGGAGTGTAGCTGCCATGATAGGAGCTGGTAGAAGAAATAGCCACCAGGAATACATAGCCATCTGAGACACTAGGCTTGCACTCAGGGCCATTAGCCTCTCCAGCTGCCCATCCCACTATGGTTACATTCAATTTTTAGCATACTAGCTCCATCACAGCTAGCAAAAGCACATCTCCCCATGTTGGGAATCAGGCCCAGGTACAAAACATGGATCTTTAAAGGGCACATCCACCTAGGCTGCAGCCGTGTGCATCCAAGCCCAGGATGGCAGACGTGGGCTCCTGCTCCTGCGCTAAAAATAGCTGTCTAGACACTGCAGTTCAGACCGGAGCTCTGTTCTGAAGCCTGTGGGAGCGTGGTAGGCTTCAGAGCCTGAGCTGCAGCCCCAGCTGCAACTTCAAAGCTTTGTCGACACAGCTATTTTTAGAGTACTAACATGAGCCCATGCCTGCCAGCTGGGGCTGAGGGCACACTGCTGCAGGAGGTGTAGACACAAGACACAAAAAGTCTGAAAATTTCAACTTTCGCTCTTTTAAGAGGTTCTTCCTAAAGGCCTGCTGCTCACCCAGCACAATATTCAGTGTTTACCTCAGAAACCAAACACTGAGTCAAACCTGCTGGGAGTTGAATACATGCCTCGAGGAAGCCTACACACTGTGCATAGTTTATTCCAGTAAGCCCTTAGGGAAACAATTCTGATTGGCCTCCATAGTGATGACTCCACATATGCAGACTCACAAAGACCCCCTGCCACCTCCCAGCAATTATTTTTCCTACAGTAACATTGTTGCATCAGTTTCTCTGACTATGGAAGCGTGTCTAACCGATCCAGTTGCCCTGCAGCCAGGGCTTTACCTGCACTCACGCACCATGAAAACCCTGTTGTGCTGTGGGAACATCTGTTCCCTCCTGTTACACCCATCAACTCTGCACATACTCCAGGAATTCTTCTATGGGTCTGGTTATATTTTGCCAACAGCAACATACATTTTGCATGCTAAATAGAATATTTAAACAGGCGGGAAATATGTTCTGTATAAATTATTCTTGCTAGGCAATGGAGAGAAGGTAGACACACCCGATCATACATTGGGGAACGTGTCTGCAAGAGACTTAAACCAAGGATAAAACGCCTCTCATGCTCTGTATGTTATTTGTTTATCAGACATTCATTTTTTATCTACATATGTTCTTTGCAAGGCACCGGTCATCATGCTTTGTAGCCGCTGAAGGAGACTGGCTGGTTCCAAGCCATGGAAATCTTCATGGCTAGGTCACTGACTTGAACCTAAGCCAGGTCAAAAAAATAGTAAGTGTGGTTTTCCACACAATGGTTCTGTGTTTGGACTCTGTGAAATGAGTTGTTGATCTTAATCCAGTTCTTGCTGTACCTGATCAGCACAGTTGCCATTCATTGACCCCCTTGTTGCCATTTGTATGAGAGCTGCTAAGAACGTGGTGTCTGAAAACCTGTGAACTGTCCCCTGCTCTGGGCTGAGCTACTTTGATGGGGAAGGGCAGGGTGCTCTCTGCTGTACATGGAGAAATCCAGGTTCTAAAGTTCCACATTGGGCAGTTTTACAGCATTGCAAACCCCTAACAGGCACAGAAAATCATGAGATTTCATAATTTAGGAGGGTTTTTATTTGCTTTCTGATTATTGAGCTTTCCAGGTACACTCTGATCACATCCCCAGCTTTTCTCTGAAGCCAAAAGGACTAGAAACTTGCATTTAACAGAAAGAAAGAAAGAAAGAAAGAAAGAAAGAAAGAAAGAAGCCTGAGATTTTCACATAATAAAAACTCAAACAGAAACAAACAGACTCATTTCTGGAGTGGTGGGGCTTTAAGGAACACATCAATCATGAGACTCACAATAAAATTGTGAAAGTTGGCAATCCTGCCTTTCACTTACACTTTAAAACACATACACAAAAATGTTAAAAAAATGAGTATTGTAGATTTCATTGATTAAAACATCTACCAGTTGTGCAAATCTAGCTGATAGCTCATTTCTGGCGATAGCATTCTTGCTAACTTGAGAGGTATTGCCTAGAGCCCTAGACTAAGACTGGAAACCAGAGTTTTTATGTTTGTGTTGATAGCATGCAGTTAAAATCCTCAGAGCGAGACAGTATTTCAGTAATATTTGTGCAGCATACTTGCCCTTGAACTATAGAAGTATTACATATTCACTTTCATAACATCATATTGGTTGTCAGACTCGATTTATTAATATAGCTTGCCCCTCATGCCTATTTCAGAACTGTCCAGGGCTGTTCTTCAGTTCTGCTTACCCCTTCACTTTTAATTTAACTTTTGGTTACGTACTTGCTCAACAGAATCTCAAATCTTTTTGTCGTAGGCTAGTTCAGAAGGCCTGACACCTTGGGTAATATTACTGTTACCATTATCATAACCCAATAGAGCCTAGAGACCACAGCCAAGGCCCCAATGTGCTAGGTACTGCACAAAAACAATGACGGACACTCCCGCCCCTCAAACACTTACAGAGGTAGGGAAGAGGCAGATCAGAAGCAGAAAGAGTTAAAGCAATTTGCCCAAAGTCATACAGCAGAATTCAGCCCTCATCAGTCTCCAGTCCGTGCCCTCTCACTAGACCTCTCTGCCGCTCTAGTATCCCATCTATATACACATCAACCAACTGCTCTGCCCCCCACCTTATTTATTTCTTTGCAATGTTACTATACTGACTTCCCTGGTGGTAGGTGAAAGGGTTAATTTGTAAAATCCAGCTCTCACCAGATACCTCTTGCATAACAGCTGTTCACTTAATGCTTGTTACCATATATAATGTCAGGGTGGTTTAGTGGGTGGAGTTTCTGTAAAACCAGTTAGATCCACAATGATACGCCTCTTCAGTGTGCTTCTATGGTTTTAATTAATCCCAGTTGATTTAATCTCATAATTGAGCCGGCTGCTTTCATTCTAATTTGCCTCCAGACTCCTAACAATTATTGCTCCAAGTACAAGAACTGTTGGTAACTCAGCTGTCCTTGGGCTTCTTCACTCAAGTGCATCACCTTCAGTTCCTAAAATGTTGCTGGTGATTACCAGCCACTGAGCTCCGACATTTTTCTCACCAGTAGATTCCTGGCCCTCTCATGAAAAAATCCATTTTGCGCATACGGAGTCCCTGCCCAAACCCTGTCAAATCATTCACCTTCTTCTTGTGTTTCTCAGATGTCTTTTCTTAGCGACAGGGCTTTTTCACCAAGATTATTAGAAGCAGGCAAACCATGAGGCTGAAGACTAGCTGGGCTCACAGGAGATGGGGCAGGAAGATAATTTGAGCAGTATTAGCCTGAAATTGGCTACACCAGGTATGACTGGCTCCTTTCTAATCCCAGCTCAGCAAACTATTTAACTTTTCTGTCTGGCATCTTAAAATGAT
Source organism: Pelusios castaneus (assembly GCA_007922175.1). Classification (NCBI taxonomy): domain Eukaryota; kingdom Metazoa; phylum Chordata; order Testudines; family Pelomedusidae; genus Pelusios; species Pelusios castaneus. The sequence goes on from ML686047.1 coordinate 4,595,004, forward strand.
CATGCACCTCAGATAGGCTATGTCTAAACTTGTCAAAATATGTCGACTTTGCTAAGTCGACGTAACAAAGTCGACTTTAAGTTGACTTTGTTAAATCGACTTAGCATGTCCACACTATAAAATTAAGTCGACTTAAAGGGGACCCTGCCAAATTGACTTAGAGCATCCACACTGGATGTCTAAGTCGACTTCTAGGGGCTAGGTGGGCCTGGGACTGGTCCACGGTGGCAGGGGGGGCATCCCTTGCCAAGTGCCAGGAGGCTCAGCATTTGTCCCATTGTACCTGGGTACAATGGGGGCTGAGCAGGACAGGGACACTGGCAGGGCATAGGAGCAGGGTGGGCAGGGCTGTGTCCTGCCCTGTGGGTGGGCACGCCAGGCTCTGGCTGTGCCAGACATCCTGGCAGGGAGGGCAGTGGGGGAGCCTTGGAGCCCTATAAGTCGACTTAAAGACAATTTAGGGCTAATCTGCGTCCACACTGGCTAAATCAACTTTATACAGTCGATTTAGCCAGTAAAGTCAACTTTATACAAGGTTTTATAAAGTCGACTTTAAATTTCCTTAAGTCGACTTAAGCAGCAGCTCAAGTTGACTTAAGGAAATTGTAGTGTAGATGCAGTGTAAATTAAGTCGACTTAAGCAAGCTTAAGTCGATTTAATTTGTAAGTGTAGACGCACCCATAGGGTTTAGGGCAATTCATTAATATTTTTACAGTGCTTAGAAAGCTTGGGTGAACAGTCATATCTCCACAGAGCTCTTTAATTTTAGCAGCAAATCTGGGCCACAAACTGTTAGCTGTGACTGTTAATTACACAGTATTTCCTGTAGTACATATTTGCAATGGGAAAGCAAAGAGACTGGCAATATAGCCCTCAGAACCTGGTCCCTATCAGGAGCTTTATATCACCTGATTCCCACCCCCCACCCTGCCTTTGCACTTGAGATGGAGGATTTACTGTGCGCATAGGGAGGGTCACCTCAAATGCTGCATCAGAAACCCAGGAATTCACACACTCATCCAGCCATCACTTTGTGCCAAGACATGGGTTACAAACACAGGATTTGCATAACATTCCTGAATGAAACAAAATGAGATGAGGTTGGAGTGTAAGTTTTCTCTCTGAATTTCCTGGCTTTTCTCTGTATCCTCTCTGCAACCTAGTTATGGCAAAGGTGTTAATTGATATGTGCAATGGATTATATAAGAACTTGGATTAAACTCTCTATGGAAAGGGCTAGGCAGAGAAGAGCCAGCCGAAAGCACTACCTGATACCAGTGACAACCACCATCCCAGATACTCAGTAGGGGGACTGGGTGGGAGAAGCACTTTTTTCATCTGCATGGGGAAAGTGCATCTTAACAGAAAATGTTGAACACTGCTTTGTGGCTAACTCTGTCCTTGCCACACTAACTCCTTTTTAAACATGACCATCTCTGTCTACACTAAGGTCAAAGCAGGATTTAACGCACAACTAGAACACAACCAACCCTGTCGGCACAAAGCATACAATTTAAAACCATGTCAGCTAAGTCATGTTAAGTCAGATATTTTCCAACGTGATGTGTTTTCCCATAGTGGCTTCAGTAGACACTGAGTAAGTCCAACCTGTATGAGGTGCCTGCATGTTACCTGAACAGCTGTGCTCGAAGATGGTCTTCATTCTCCCCCACTGAAGTCAGTAGAGCTTGTTCACAGAGAGCTTTAGGAAAGGACTGTAGGGGGGAACTTTTCTGCTACCCCCACACACAACTGCTAGTCATGTCAGGGAGAGCCTTACACACACGAGGGCTGAATTTGACCCAGCATGCCTAATTAGCTATTGTAGGCAATTTTGGCATATTGTTGGGATGTGTGTGTTGATTCCAGCCTGTAGGCTGGAATCGTGACAGCTGCCCCTTGAGGTCCACCATGCACGGGTTTTGAGCCACAGGATCCATCTATCTCTCTAGGCTCAGATATCGATCTCATCACTGCAATAGCTGACCACCTTGCAAACATAACTCTACTGGGACCTTGGCTCCTCTCTATGCCCTCCCCACCCTTGTGTCCCAAACCATTTCCCCCTGGTTTCTCTCCACCTATGTCCTCTTCCCATTGGCTCAATTCAGCCAGTGAAGTCAGTGATGGGTGAGTTTATGTTTCTAAATATTTATGCTTTAATAGTTTATGCTACAGGTTTCAGCCACAAACATTGCTCCTTATATCTTTTAGAACAGCTCTATTCCGCCTCCAGCTGTTACAGCTGTGTCTGTATCTATACGTAGGTAAAGAGCTAGCTAATAGATAAGGCACCACTAGCTGGTCATGGAGAATATGTAGCAAAGTTCCTGGTTTTTATAGGACCAACAACATTTGCTGTTGTGCCTCCGAATGGTCTCTTCTGACTTCTCTTTACACCAGCTAACCTCCTACTTGTCACAAGCACGCAGGCACAGATAGAGACAAAAAGACACTCCTCAGCAAAGCCAACAACACAAGCCCTGTCCGGTCTCTAGGCCATTTGGGAGATATCACTGGCCCAGAAAAGTTTTCAAAAACTAATGACAGATCAACTTTCTGCCCAGGGCCTAGTGCTGATTTCATTTGAAAACTCTTTGGCCCAGAAATGATCGACTTCCCAATGCAGCACAACGCATGCAGCACGAGCCCATGGGAGAAAAAGCAGCTCTGCAGTTCCCAGTTCATGGGGCCAACACACACACACACACACAGTCCGCAGAAGGCTGCCGTGTCTGCCATTGGCTGCCAACAACCCAAGAGGACCCATTCTGACAACTGGGGAACAGCCAGGGAAGGGACACTCAGACCCCAGACATGCCCCCTATTTCAAGTGCCCAGAGTGGGGATGCCCACGAAGGAACCATGCACTGCTAAAGGATTCCCCTATAAAGGAGAATCCTCCACTGCTCAGGTAAGGCAGATTTGCCCATTTGCTTTGCATTTCCACAGTGGCTTGAAGCAGATGTGACAACAGACAACGTGTCTCATTTTTACCAAACTCCACAGAAAAGCTTGACCTTGGGATAAGGTGTGGGATGCAAAGTTCCAGTACAATCAGCATTTTGGACCAATTGTGGGGCGTGCTATTGAAAGTCAGGCTAATAATGGGCATCTAGTTGCAACCTTAATGTGGAAGCAGATGCCAGCTTTCTATAATACATTTGGTGCAAGATCCGGAGGGGTAGCCGCGTTAGTCTATTTCAGCAAAGCAAATAAGAAGTCCTCTGGCACTTTTAAAAACTAATAAATCAATTGGTACAGAAGCAGAGGGCTTCAGCATGGACGGGCCTGGCTCCCTGGGCATCGAGGGGCAATTGAGAACCCATTGTTTTTTCCACTAGAAGATGACCCAATCCTGTTCCCACCCTGAAACTCAATGGTGATAGTAAGATTCTAATAGAATCTTATAGAATTTTCCTTCCCTCAGAAATCCACACCCATAATATTTGCCCCGTCAAAAGGGCAAGGAGATAGTTAATCCCTAGCCACACGTGTTTGGTTTTGGCTTCTTACCCAGCAAGAACATGTCTTGGGTTAAATAAATGCCAAGCCGGCAGGAGCAAAACAGTCCCAGGAACAAGTCTGAAAATCGTCTCTGTTTGCATTGCAATGAATTTGCCAGTGGCAAAGGCTGGAACTCAGGAGTTAATGCAGTGCAGGTTTCTGGGAAGTGAACACTTCTGGAGCCATAATTCATGTTAATTGGCAGAAACCATCTACAGTGCTATGAAATATGCCTGTCGTAGCTGCAAAACTGGAATCTCTGTGTGCATCTTTTGCTTTCGAGCACCACAGTTACTTCTATTTTTCACATTAAATAGTAGTGGCTACAGTTACATCAGCATCTGAGATGAGGTGTAAATAATGGCAGATGTATCTGTATCAAAGCAAAAAAACCAAAGAACTGAAATGCAAATTTACTTGGGAAAAGACATACATTCTCATTATTGCAAGTTTCAAAGGGGTAGCCGTGTCAGTCTAGCTCTGCAAAACAAACAAGGGCTATGTCTACACTTGTTCATTTAAGTCGACTTAGCTTTGTTAAGTCGACTTAGCATGTCTACACTTAAATTTTAAGTCAACTTTGGGGGGACCCTACAAAGTCGACCTGGAGCGTAGACACTGGACGCCTAGGTTGACTTCTAGGGACTAGGTGGACCTGGGACAGGTCCACGGTGGCAGGAGGGGCACCCCTTGCCAAGTGCCAGGGGGCTCAGCCTTTGCCCCATTGTACCTGGGTACAATGGGGCAAAGGGGGACAGGGACACTGGCAGGGTATAGGGGCAGAGTGGGCTGGGCTCTGCCCTGCCCTGTGGGGGGCCATGCCAGGCTCTCCCTGTGCCACTCCCCTTGGCAGGGAGGGCAGTGGGGGAGTTCTAGAGAGCCCTAAGTCGACTTAGAGTCGACTTAGGGCTACTCCAGGTCTACACTGGCTTAAGTCGACTTTAGAAAGTCAACTTAAGCCAAAAGTTGACTTAAAAGCAGGTTTAGTAAAGTCGACTTAATTTTCCTTAAGTCGACTTAAGTAGCTTGCTTAAGTCGACTCAAGGAAAGTGTAGTGTAGACGCAGCGTAAATTAAGTTGACTTAAGCAAGCTTAAGTCAACTTAATGTACAGGTGTAGCTGTACCCAAGGAGTCCTGTGGCGCTTCTAAAGACTAACAAATTTATTAATTGCATGAGCTTTCCAGGCTTTGATCACGGTACACACATTAAGCAATCAAGTTAGCTCAGTGCCACAAAATTATAAGGCAATAAGAATTTGTGTGACCCACTCACAGTGCCTTTTTAGAGACAAAGGACCATACCCTCAGCTTATGATTATAATAAAACCAGTAAACCCCCGATTCTCTAAAGAATCGCAAATTGAAGAATGGCAGGAGCAGCTGGGGGATCGGGGGGCGGGCGGAAGACCGGGGGGGGGGGCGGCCGCCCCTCGAACCCCTGGACTGAGCTGGGGGGCCGGCTCTCCACAGGCTTATGCACGGCATGGGCGTGGATTCAGCTGCTGCGCGCGCACAGCTGTGTCAGTTATATGCGTGCGCAGGAGCTGCGACCACGTCCCTCCGTGCATATATACAACTGTGGTTTAGTTATATAGATTGTTTAAAAGTGAGTACCGTCTCACCCCCCCATTTAGCCCGACAACCCCACACCATCATGAAAGGCTTGATTAGGCCACTTTCATTCACCTGAGTAGCACCTCGCTCCCTGAGCTGTCCCAGAGGGCCAAAATCGGAGCCTATTTAAATCAATGGCAAAACAGCTAATGACTGTGATGGGGCCCAGATTTCAATGAGGATACAATGGGATTTGAGAACAGAGTGGACAGAGATGGTAACAGCCATACCAATCAGTTCAGGGAAGATGCTCAGGTGACAGGATTAGAGTGAGACGGGGCGGAGATATCTGAGCTGATGAGTTGGGCAGGCGAGGCTGTGGAGAGGATGTTGGTTCCAACCCTCCATTCTCTTATGGCCTGCCTAAACTAGGATGAAAAGTGTCAGATAAAACATTTACCTAATCTTTTTTCCAAAGCCCAGTATAGACAGGGCAAGTTGTTTTAACAGGTAAGGTGAATGTTACTCCTGCATCTCAACTTGTTGATAGTTTCTAGAGAGAGTAACAATTGTAAGGCTGTTCCCATCTGCCTGGAAGACTGAGAGGCAGAATATCACTCAGGTCCCAGGCCACCTTTTCCCCCATTAGGGTCTATACATGTGCTTCATGGACTTTATTGAGCATCAGCAGTCAGAGACTATCAGGCCTTTCAATATAATCCCCTGGAAATCTCAGTTCTCTTCACCACACTAGTGTAACAGGTTTGAGATGCTGTTCTATTAAATATACATCAAGACAGCTGTAATTGTATGGCCCCCAAATTAGATGAGCAATATGATTCATTATCAACTCAGTGCATACTGCTATTTTTCCTATATGTTGGAAAAATAATCATTTCCTGGTCACTCTATTCCAGTTTAATCTTATTCAATTCTCCCCAGATATTCCAGGGCACAACATTCAACAATCCATAATAACGGTGATTAGTTATTGTGTCAATATTAGTACATTACAGAGTCAGCAGTCATGACTCTACATTTAAGACTGAGTTGAAGTTTGCATTCAAAAGCCAAGATTCAACTTTTTTGTAGTGTCTGAAAGACAGACACAGTGTCCCCTCCCCAAAATTACAGTATTTACATCATGATTCTGGAATGACTTTACCTGGTAATTTCCTGGTAATTCCGTTAATTAGTTTATTTGCTAAAATTAAATTTAAAATGGGTCCTTTAAGAAATGGAACATTGTTGCCTGCCCACCTCTAGTGATCTAGTGATCTTAATGATGAAGTACCACAGACTCTTTGAACCTCCCCTGTTGTTAAACACACTGAAATACTGTGCACAGGCCACATTTGAAGAATATTTTAGTAGTGATGGGAAGTATTTTATTTATGGTTTATATGTATACACACATACACAGAGACACAGAACAAGAACTCTTTGCAGCCATTTTAGATCACCTTCCACTGGAAGAATTAAAAGAACTTTCAGAGGGGTAGCTGTGTTAGTCTGTGTACAACAAAACCAATGAGCATCCTGTGGCACCTTAAAGACTAACAAATTTCTTCAGGCATAAACTTTCTTGAGCTCCAACCCACTTTGTCAAATGCATGAAGTGGAAACTACAGTTGGGAGATATATATACACATGTAAGGATGAAGGAGGGCAAGTGTTAGCAAAGTCAATTCAGGTAGGGTAGATGAGGCCCATTCACATCAGTTGATCAGAAAGTGAGAACGTGCAAACAGCGACACTTACTTTTAGTAATGTGCTAACCATTCCAAGTCCCTATTCAGACCCAGTCTGATTGTGTCAAGTTTGCAAATCATTTCCAGCTCTGCAGTTTCACACTGAAGTCTGGTTTTGAAGGTTTTTTTGTCAAAGTATGCCAACTTTCAGGTCTTCTACTGAGTGTCCAGGGAGATTGAAGTGTTCTCCTATTGGTTTATGGATGTTACCATTTTTTATGTCCAATTTCTGTCCATTTATTCTTTTGCGTAAGGACAGTCCAGTTTGGCCAATGTACATGACAGAGGGGCATTGTTGGCACATGATGGCATATATCACATTAGTAGATGTGCAGGTGAATGAGCTCTCGATGGTGTGGCTAAAGTGATTGGAACCTGTGATGGTATCATTGGAGTCAATGTGTGGGCAGAGTAGGCAACTGGGTTTGTTGCAGAGATAGGTTCTTGGGTTAGTGTTCTTATTGTATGGTGTTTGGTTGCTGGTGACTAATTCCTTCAAGTTGGGGGGCTGTCTGTAAGCATAGACTGACCTGCCTTCAAGGCTTGAGAGAGTATGGGATCATCTTCCAGGATAGGTTGTAGATCATGGATGATATGTTGGAAGGATTTAAGCTGGGGGCTGGTGATGGTCAGTGGTGTTCTATTGTTTTCTTTATTGGGTCTGTCCTGTAGTAGGTGACTCCTGGGTACCTGTGTGGCTCTGTCGATCTGTTTTTTTCACTTTCCCAGTTTTAGAAATGTTTGGTAGAGATCCTGTAGGTGTTTGTCTCTGTCCGAGATATAAGAGCAGATCCAATTGTATCTTAAGGCTTGGTTGTAGACAATGGATTGTGTGATGTGTCCAGGTAGTAGATAGAATACCCTTGGTTGGGGCTCTTGGGGTGTGTCCTGTAGATGTGTTCCTGTGCTTCTTCAGGGAGTTTCTTAAGCAGATGTTGTAGTTTCTTTTGGTATCCCTCAGTGGGATTAAAGGCTAGTGGCTTGTAGAATCAATGGCTATGTCTACACTGGCAAGTCAGTTCAAATTAAGGAAGCTTAATTTGAATTAACTAAAGCCATGGCTACACTAGACTTTAATTAGTTTGAATTAAGGGCTTCCTTAATTCGAACTAATAACTTTGAATAGGGTATTAGAAGTAAGGGATAATTTGAACTACTTAGTTCGAATTAACCAATGTGGCCATGTTAGTTCAAACTAATTTCTTAGTTCAAACTAACCGGCCCATTGAAATCAATGGAAATCACTAATTCGAACTAAGCAAGTGCCATGAATGGCACTTGCTTAGTTTGAACTAAGTTTAGTTAGTTCGAATTAAGTTAATTCGAACTAACTAAAATTAGTGCGAATTAGTTAGTTCGAACTAACTAATTCGAACTAATTTTAGTAAGTGTAGACATAGCCATAGAATCTTACGGTTGGAAGGGACCTCATGAGGTCATCTAGACCAACCCCCTGCTAAAAGCAGGACTCCTCCCACTAAATCATCCCAGCCAGGGCTTTGTCTAACTGGGCCTTAAATGTTTCCAAAGATGGAGATTCCACCATCTCCCTAGGTAACCCATTCCAATGCTTCACCACCTTCCTAGTGAGAAAGTTTTTCTTAATATCCAACCACAGCCTCCCCAGCTGCAACTTGAAACCATTGCTCCTTGTTCTGTGCTCTGTTACTACTGAGAACAGCCTAGCTCGCGCCTCTTTGGAGCACCCTTCAACTAGGTGAAGATTGCTATCAAATCCCCCCTCAGTCTTCTCCTCTGCAGACTAAAGAAGCCTAGTTCCTTCAGTCTCTCCTCGTAAGTCATGTGCCCCAGCCCCCTAATCATTTCCGTTGCCCTCCGCTGTATTCTTTCTAATTTGTCCACATCCTTTCTGTAGTGGGGATCCCAAGACTGGACACAGTATTCCAGATGTGGCCTGACCAGTGCCAAATAGAGGGGAATAATCACATTCCTCGATCTGCTGGCAACACTCCGACTGATATAGCCCAATATGCCGTTGGCCCTAACAAGAACCCCCAGGTCCTTTTCTACATTGCTGCTACTTAGCTGATTGGTCCCCATCTTGTAGCAATACATGGGATTTTTCTGTCCTAAATCAGGACTTTGCACTTGTCCTTGTTGAACCTCATGAGATTTCTTTTGGCCCAATGCTCCAATTTATCTAGGTCTCCCTGAATCCTGTCCCTGCCCTCCAGTGTATCTACCATTCCCCCAAGCTTGGTATCATCCACAAACTTACTGAGCATGCAATCTATCCCATCATCCAGATCATTAATGAAGATGTTGAACACAGCTGGCCGCAGGACCGACCCCTGGGGCACTCCACTCATTACTGGTTGCCAACTAGACCTTGACCCATTGATTCTTATCCACTGAGCCCGATGATTTAGCAAGTTTTCCATCCACCTTATGGTCCATTCATCCAACCCATACTTCCTTAACTTGCTGACAAGAATGCTGTGGGAAACCATATCAAAAGCTTCGCTAAAGTCAAGGTATATCACGTTGACAGCTATTCCCACATCCACAGATCCAATCATCTCATCATAGAAGGCAATCAGGTTGGTCAGGCATGATTTGCCCTTGGTGAATCCATGCTGACTGTTCCTGATCACTGTTTCCTTCCAAGTGTTTCAGAATGGATTCTTTGAGGACCTGCTCCATGATTTTTCCAGGGATTGAGGTGAGACTGGTTGGTCTGTAGTTCTGGGGATCCTTCTTTTTCCCTTTCTTAAAGATAGGTACTATATTTGCCTTTTTCCAATCATCCAGGACCTCCCCCGTTCACCACAAATTTTCAAAGATAATGGTCAGCGGCTCTGCAATCACATCGGCCAACTCCCTCGGATGCAGTTCATCCGGCCCCATAGACTTGTGCTCATCCAACTTCTCTAAGTAGTCCCTAACCTGACCTGCCATCACTGAGGTCCACTCTCCTTCTCTCCATTCTGTGTTACCCACTGTAGTGGCCTGGGAGCTGACCCTGCCTGTGAAGACTGAGGTAAAAAAAGCACTGAGTACTTCAGCCTTTTCCGCATCATCCACCATGGGGATACCTGCCCCATTCAGTAAGGGACCTACACCATCCCTGATCCTCTTCTTGTTACTGACATACTTGTAGAACCCCTTCCTGTTATCTTTCACATCCCTTGCTAGCTGCAACTCCAATTGCCCTTTGGCCTTTCTGGTTTTATCTCTGCAGGTCTGAGCAATATCTTTATACTCCTCCCTAGTCATCTGTCCAGGCTTCCACTTCTTATAAGCTTCCCTTTTGTGTTTCAGCACTGCAGAGTTCTCTGCTAAGCCACACTGGATGCCTTCCATATTTTCTGTTCTTTGTGGTGTTAAAGAATTGTCTGGTAGCCTCCCATTTGTAATCCGACCTATTCATGATGACTACAGCACCTCCTTTGTCAGCCTCTTTGATTATAATGTCAGAGTTGTTTTTGAGGCTGTGTATAGCATTGCATTCTGCATGGCTAATTTTATGGGACAAGTGATGCTACTTATCCACAATCTCAGCTTGTGCACATCAGTGGCACTCTATGTAGAAGTTTACTCTGTTGTTTCGGCTATCAGGAGGAGTCCATGCAGAATTCTACTTCTTGTAGCGTTGGTAGGATGGTATCTGTGGGTTAGTGTGTTGTTCAGTGGTGTGGTGGAAATATTCCTTGCGTCAGAGATGGCGAAAGTAGACTTCCAGTCAGCACAGAATTGTGATATGTGTGTGAGGTGTGGTTGCGCTGGGCAGCAGGTGTTCTTATTGATGTTGTTATGTGTCCAACACAGATGTCTGCTTGGCTGCGTGTGTGAGTCTCTGTATGTGTGCTCCCTCAGGATTACCCCTGACTCAGATCTTAAGTGAGGACTCTGTTAGCCCAGTTATCTAGAGCCTGGGTTGGATCTTAAGCAGGGACTGAGTTAGCCTGGTGGTCCTAAGCCAAGGTGCTCATTTGCATCCAACAAACCAAAAACACAAAAAGACATCATACCCTAAAGACACTAGAAGATATCAATACACAGTAAAGAAAGCCTAGGCATCAAGAAGAGGAAAATGAAGTGGTTTATAAAGAGTAGACTGGTCTGGTATACACCTCAGTATACCACATGTGGACAATTAAGTTGACAGTCATCTAGAGAACCAGCTGGACCAGATTCATCTGTCATTTAAGTTAAATTTAACTACTGTAAAAGTGATTGTATTCCTACTGTATAATTGTGCTACATTGCTGTACTATTCCTGGGTTGCTATATATGTTTCACAATGAGCACAGCAGTGCTAAATTGTTTCACCAACCCCAGGTAAACATTAATGAACCAATGGCAGCAAATAACATAAAAGCAGGTTAAAAAAGCAAAGTGGTTAACAAATGAACAAACAAGTTACATGGTAACAAACTGTGTTAACAAACCACCTCTTAGTCCTAATTGGTCCTAGTCGATTTGGTGTTAGTAACACTGCATCCTAACTAAGGCATATGTAATTCGAAACAATCTTGCTCTGTGTCTAATTACCAACATTAAATCTTTACACAGCAATTTAATAAATTGGTTACTATCCATTCAATCATAAAACTACATTCCCCAATCAAAGACTCGGACCTAATATTCCCAGGCCCAACATATAAGACTATCAATGATTGGCTATTAGAAACTGTCCAACAGTCGTATGAGGGAATGTGCAGACTAAAGAACAGAAGGAGCATGAGTGTGTAGATGGCATCATAAGAATGGCCACTTAACAGCATTTAGCCCACTGGGTCATCTTCTGTCTGTACACTACACTTTTCTGGGGTGATGAGTAAACACCCTCCCCATAAAAGACAAAAAGTGGGGGACTGTAGGAGAAAGTAAAAGGTTAAATTAAAAAGACAAGTAGAAATGATTAGGAATAAGGCTTAAGGACCAGTGAAGCAGATCAAACCAGTAGGCCTGAGCTGGATAAATGGTCAAGTTGACAGGAGTAGTCTGACATCACAGAAATTGGCAAGAAGTCAGCCGCAGCTACAGCAAGAGTGGAAAGGCATCCGAAAGGGAGGAGGCGTTGGGTCGGCCTAGCGCCAAGGAGATAAAGGTGATGTTTCGGTCAGACCTGAACGTAAGGTTTCAGTCAAACCTAAAGAGAATGTTCTGGCCAAATCTAAAGGTAATGTTTCGGTCAAATGTGACACCTTCATGGATGGAAATGTCCAGGGATGCGCGCACCTATCAGATCTATAGGTGACATCAGAGAAGGGGTATGTAAACCAATCAAGATACACTTGTACCCCAAAGGGGGCTGAGTCAGTAGGTCTGTGTAGGGTATAAAAGCAGCAGCCCGAGAGCCCAGATTTCATGCAGCCCGAGAGGGTGACGGAGAGTTCCACCATCAGTTGAACTGTTCCGTTGCACTGAGAGCACGAATGCTGCCAACAAATCTGTTGCGATAGATTGTTTGCCATCGTGCTATGTTGCAATAAAGCCTAACCTGGCACCTTCGATTCTGCAAGGATCCGTGGTTGTGCTGGTTTCCTCGATCGTGAGCATTGCCTCAGTTTACTTCTCACACACAGGGGACACCTAAGCTTAAGGTCACTGAGCAAACAGAGTACTCATGAAAGACCTGAGCTAAAGGTAACCCAAAGTGTTAACCAAAGGAGCACCTCGGCTTAGGATCACCAGGCTAACTCAGTCCCTGCTTAAGATCCAAGCCAGGCTGTAGATCACTGGGCTAACAGAGTCCCCACTTAAAGATCTGAGCCAGGGGTAATTCTGAGGGAGCACGCATACAAAGACTCACACACACAGCCAAGCAGACATCTGTGTCAGACGCATAACAACATCAATAAGAACACCTGCACGGCGCAACCACACTGGTGACCCCGACATGATGTCACCTATAGATCTGATAGGTGCACGCATCCCTGGACATTTCCATCCATCACAGTGTCACATTTGACCGAAACATTACCTTTAGATTTGGCCAGAACATTCTCTTCAGATTTGACTGAAACCTTACGTTTAGGTCTGACTGAAACATCACCTTTATCTCTTTGGCGCTAGGCTGACCCAATGCCTCCTCCCTTTCGGATGCCTTTCCACTCTTGCTGTAGCTGCGGCTCACTTCTTGCCAATTTCTGTGATGTCAGACTACTCCTGTCAACTTGACCATTTATCCAGCTCAGGCCTACTGGTTTGATCTGCTTCACTGGTCCTTAAGTCTTATTCCTAATTATTTCTACTTGTCTTTTTAATTTAACCTTTTACTTTCTCCTACATGAGGGTGGTGGGGCATCAAAAAAGTCCCTGAGACAAGACAGACTCTTCTTCTGTGTTATGTGTATAGCTGGATAGATTTACAAAATTGTTGGGTGTGTCAAGAGTATCACGGTTGTGGTCTCTTGTGGCATGTAGAACCTTACACAGTTTAATGTCCTTTTTCCTCTGTAGAGAAGCCAATGTGGATACAAGAACAAATGGATACAAACTGTCCATCAGGAAATTTAGGCTTGAAATTAGATGCAGGTTTCTAACCATCAGAGGAGTAAAGTTCTGGAATAGTCTACCAACGGGAGCTGTGAGGGTGAAAACCATAGTTCCCGTCAAAACTGAGCTTGATAGATTTATGGAGGGGATGATATGATGGGACGGCTTAGTTTGGCAATTGTCCATTTTTTACTACTGGCGATAGATATGCCACTGACCTGGGAAGGGGCATTAGATGGGGTGGGTTCTGAGTTACCACAGAGAATTTTTTCTTAACTGGCTGTTGTAACTTGCCCACATGCTCAGGGTTTAACTGATCACCGTATTTGGGGTCAGGAAGGAATTTTCCCCCAGGGCAGATTGGCTTGGGCGCTGGGGGTTTTTAGTCTTCCTCTGTAGCATTGGGCATAGCTCACTTGCTGGTTGATTCTCTGTATTTTAAAGTCTTTAAATCATGATTTGAGGACTTTAATAACTCAGTCATAGGTTAGAGGCTCATTACAGGAGTGTGTGGGTGAGGTTTTGTGGCCTGCATTGTGTGGGAGGTCAGACTAGATGATCATATTGGTCTCTTCTGACCTTAGAGTCTACGGCTGTGTCCACACTTAGGGATTTAGGTCAACTTAAATAAGCGTGCTTAAGTCGACTTAATTTACTCTGTGTCTACACTACATTTTCCTTAAGTCAACTTAAGCAAGCTGCTTAAGTCGACTTAAGGAAAATTAAGTCGACTTTACTAAACCTGGTTTAAAGTCGTCGTTAGGCTTAAGTCGACTTTCTAAAGTCGACTAAAGCCAGTGTAGACCTGGAGTAGCCCTAAGTTGACTCTAAGTCGACTTAGGGCTCTCCAGAACTCCCCCACTGCCCTCTCTCCCGTGGGGGGGGCGCACAGAGGGAGCTTGGCATGCCCCTCCACAGGGCAGGGCAGAGCCCAGCCCACCCTGCCCCTATGCCCTGCCAGGGTCCCTGTCCCCCTTTGCCCCATTGTACTCAGGTACAATGGGGCAAAGGCTGAGCCCCCTGGCAATTGGCAAGGGATGCCCCCCCTGCCACCGTGGACCTCTCCCCGGTCCACCTAGCCCCTAGAAATCAACCTAGGTGTCCAGGGTGGACGCGTTAGGTCGACATTGTAAGTTCCCCCCTAAGTTGACTTAATTTTATAGTGTGGACATGCTAAGTTTATTTAACAAAGTCGACTTAAAGTCGACTTTGTTAAGTCGACTTAGCTAAAGTCAACCTACATTTACAAGTGTAGACATAGCCTATGAGTCTATGGGTCTGAATAGGGACTTGGAATGGTTAGCACATTACAAAAAGTAAGTGTCGCTGTTCGCACAATCTCACTTTCTGATCAACTGGTGTGAATGGGCCTCATCTACCCTACCTGAATTGCTTTGCTGACAGTTGCCCTCCTTCATCCTGGGCATGTGTATATGCCTCTCAGCTGCAGTTTCCACTTCATGCATCTGACGAAGTGGGTGGGAGCCCACAAAAGCTTATGCCTGAAGAAATCTGTCAGTATTTAAGGTGCCACAGGACTCTCGTTTTTAAAAGAACTTTATAAACCCCAATGAAAAAAGCCTCTTTCAGATCTGCATCCTTACTATCCCCACTCTGCTGTCATGCATGTAGCTATGAGGTATTGTTAGCACCATCTCATAGATGGGGAAGCTTGGGCACGGAGGTAAGGAAGGGGCCTCATTTTCAAGCTGAATGTCTATACTGGAGAGGTATCACACCTCCCTGCAAACGAGGAGAATGGGCTTCATTCAGGCCATTGCAGGAGGTGCTGCTCAGTATGTGATTATACAGAATCAGTGTTTCTAAAAATAGTGGAGTGTGGGGCACAGCCCTGGGAGAGTTGTGCGACAGCTATACAGAGTGGCCACACATGGAGGGGAATTTCACTCCTTTGCCTTCGTGCATTTTATGTGCATAAATTAGTAATGTGTGTATTGCTGCAGAGCCTAACAGCCTGAAGCAAGACCAGTACCCCATTGTGCTAAGCGCTGTACACAGACGAAATAAAGAGATGGTGCCTGCTCCCAAGAGCTTACAATCTAAATAGAAAAGACAGAGAAAGAGAGCCATTTGCCCCTATTTCACCAGATAGATCAGCAATAAAGGCAGAAATAGAAGCCTGTGTCCCACGGATATGCTCCAGCCATGAGACCACAGGGTTTCTCTTTAAAGCCAGCTCCTGCAGGAAAATGAAAATCATCTCACCTGCTCAGCTTAGGAAACTGTAAGGTCTTGGCAATCAGTGAGACACAACACCCTGGCAACTCTCATTCTGAAGATGTAAATCCTGACAAGGCATATTTTAAAAAAATAAAACGAAAAGTTCAATCCAATGTCTCATTCAGTCACGAACAGTTGTGTTTTTACTGGTTGGGCTCTCTTTATTCCACAAGCTGCCTACAAATGAGGTGATCAAGGCTATGGTGCAACACGCTATGAATACCAGGCGTGTGCAACCTGCTTTATAGCTGGATTCCAGAAGAACTTTATCTCAAAGGAATTTATAACAGAGTAATCAATGAGCAAACTTGCCAGCTCAAACTATTCCAACAAATCTGCAAGCTTCAATCAGAGTGACCATCTTCCCTGTTAGGAACTGCACGTAAAAAGCTGCACACAAGAAGTCATTTGGCATGCCCAAGAGGTATTGCGCTACAAACTCCAGGAAATAACAGCAAAAATTCTAGAGCACCATCTACTGGTACTTCTCTAGTGATTTTTTACACATATACGTCTATACAGACATCTCCATTTAACAGATCACTCTTGTAACATTCCCCAAACAGTTCTACCAGGCTGCATCTGGGGGAAGGTTTAGAAGAGGGCTAGGTGGAACTATGTCCAGAGACTCAAGTCATCTCTGTCAGCATGAAGCAGCTTGCACAACATGCTGAAGGATGAAAGGTCACTATGACCTGTCTTGGGTGCAGTGGGAGCAGCAAAGGATGAAACAGGCGTGCTGTGTATTATTCAGTCTCCTCAAAGTTCATCCTGCCACTGCTGGGATGTCAGATATGCAGAAATCTGGAGGCTGCAGCCCCAAAGAGACAAAAAAAAAATCATTTAGGACTGAACAAGGTAGGGACTGGAAACAGGGATTATTTAGATTGTAAGCTCCTTGGAGTAGAAGCCTTCTTTTTGGTCTGTATCTATATAGCCAGGGGTTAAAGTAAGCCAGAACGCACTGGAACACCATTCCAGGGCCCACAAATTTGGTGGACCAGCGAGCCAGGGCCCAGAAAAGCAGAAGACTCAGGCAGAACGCTTGTTCTGCTCTGTCCAGCTGCAGCCAGGCTGGGGAGTTTTCAAATCTCCCGCCCTGAGCTTGCTCAGACAGAGCATGCTCAGGGCGGAGCAGCCTGGCCAAGGAGCAGCTCTGAGTCTGGCCACCCTTGCAGCTCCAGACCTCCAACCAGGTAAGGGGGTCCCAGGGGCTGAGAGGAGCAGGGAAGGGGTTGGGGGGGAGCAAGGAGTGGGGAAGGGGCTGGTGGGTTTGGGGAGCTAGCAGTTGGGCGAGGAAGGGGCCGCAGGGGGCAGAGGAGCAGGGAAGGGGGGGCAAGGAGTGGGGAAGGGGACATGGGGGGTGAGGATCAGGGAAGGGGTGGGGGGGCAGAGGAGCAGAGAAGGGGCCTGGAGGGTTAGGGAGCTGGCAGTCAGGTGGGGAAGGGGCCGCGGGTGGAGGTCGGGGAGCTGGCGGGTGGGTGGGGTGAGAGGATGGGGAAGAGAACAGGGAGGTCAGGGAGCTGATGGGCGGGCAGGGAATGGGGGGCAGTGAGAGGAGCGGGAAAAGGGCCCAGGGGGAATGAGAGGTTAGGGAAGCTAGTGGGTGGGCAGGGAAGGGGTCCAGGGAGGCTGGGGCACAGAGGACCAGTGTGGGGAAGCACAGGGGCATTGGAGTGGCTGCATGCTGACCCCGCAGCGGGAGCAGGTATGCCCCCAGCACCACAGCCCTTGCTGGGGGAGGAGATGCAGGAGAGGCTGCTCCAGCATGGGGCCCGTCCCCTGGGGTGCTGGGAAACTTCCCCATCTCCAGCTTTGTCCTGAGTGCCCTGCCCTTCCCATTCTGATTTCCCCACAGGCCCAACCCCCAGCTGCTCTGCAAGCACAACCCTCCCGTCTTGACCCAGCCTGGGCACACCCTGAAATCTGCTGCCACGGGCAACATTGGCTGAGGAAAAGTATCACAGTCCTGCCCTCTCCGCCAGCAGCAGCCCCCCTCCAGCCACAGCTGCTTTAGCCCTTTTCTCATGACCCCAGCCCCACATTGCAGCCCCATCCCTCCAGCTCTAGGGCCAGCAGTGGAGGTGGACATGGCCCCAGACTAGCAGGGAGGGAGATGAGGTAGGGGGTGACCATAGGGGAGCATGTTAGAGAACTCAAATACGGCCCTCATACCAAAGATGTCACCCAGCCAGTCTGTCTCCAAAGCCTCGCTGGGCACCACCTGGGCGGTCCTGCCCTCAGTGGCTGAGTCGGGGCAGCTGGGGGTGGGAGGGACAACACCAGGGAGGCTCAGTGAGGGGATCTGCCACCTCGCACCCTGCCACCTAGTGCCAGAGCTCCCCAAACCCCTCTGACACCCCACCCCACCTCTGCCCTGTCCTCCCAAGCT
Organism: Pelusios castaneus; assembly: GCA_007922175.1. Lineage (NCBI taxonomy): Eukaryota > Metazoa > Chordata > Testudines > Pelomedusidae > Pelusios > Pelusios castaneus. The sequence goes on from ML686047.1 coordinate 4,612,916, forward strand.
CCCCAGCCATTCCTCCTTTGCCACTTCATCCCTGCTACACTCCCTTGCCAGGGTACCCTGCCTTTCCTACCACTCCACAGTTTCGATGCCTTATCTAGCCAAAATTTGCTCACTGAAGCCAGTGACAAAACGTCCTTTGACTTCTGTGTGACTGAAGCTCAGGACCTGTCTTTGTTGCTTAGAGAGGGGAAAAAGGTGAACAGGTTTTGCTTGTTGTAAACCAAACGCAGAGCCACAAGAATATAAAACTGCCACAAAAATAATACCTTTAGCAATAATAGCACCAGTTAGGTGTATTGGGCCTGAGTCCCCCCCCCCACCACACACATAATGTTACTAATTGCGTTGAATTGTGCCACATCGTGCGATAGTTTTGTGATATGGATATATTGGGCCAGATTAACCCCTGATATAACTCAACTGCCTTCATTAGAATGTGTCACATTTGAACCACGGTATCCTTTATCTCTGACGCAGTGATTAAAGTAAGTCGTTTAGTACTGCTCATCTCTTAACGAGAAAACGAGAAAGGCGTATAGGATGCAAACATTGGTCCTGTTACATTTTTTCTTGATCTGGTTGAACTAGGCAGCAATGATGCTGATGGGGTAGTATTAGATTTGCTGCAATGTTTGACAGCACACGGGTTCATGGAGGAATTTCCCAATGATAATTGACTGATTTAGGTGTAGATGGAGCCTCTGTCATGTTAGGCGGTAAGGCTGGCGTTGCCACAGAATTAAAGACATGATTTCCACTTTTAATAAGTTGGCATTGTTTTAATCACAAGTTGGAATTGGCCATGGCTGATGCTGTCAAATGCTGCAGTGAAGTTAATCACTTTAAATCATTTGTGGATTCATTGTATGCTCTGTACAGTCAGTTGTAGAAGTGCTTGAGAGAGTTGGCTGAATGTGCCAGTGATCAGGAAGTCCAGCTTAATAGGATTGGAGTGAACTTGATGTATGTTGGGTTGCCTCTAGCTGCCACACGTACAAGTTGTTTGGCAGTCATATGTAGCCCTCCATAGCCACTTCCTGAAAAAAAATCAACTCATTTCTCACTAAAAGGGAAAGATAAAGCAAAATTTGCTGGCATGGCAAAAAAACTTGGATCTCATGCTTGATGCTCTGGAGGAACTTGCAGACCTGTCCTTGGCGTTGCAAATATCTGGTGTAACATTATCTACAGCAAGTAAGTTGATAAGTCGACAAGTTCAGGTGTTTACAGCTCGCAGAGAGTGTGATTCAGCGTTCTACCATGAGGTTGTCAGGCGATTGCTGCAGGTTGCTTTAAAGGTGTATGTGTAAACATGTCTGTGAATGCTGGCAAGCAAATTTAAATTTCTAAATGTCAGTTTTACCAGGCCTTCGCGGACTGTATGGATGCTAAATTGTTGCCAAACTCAGAAAATGTCTAAGCAGTGCTGTTGAAGCACTTGACCCATCACGTTTCACTGCAGAGCTGGCACGGGAATTTGGTAAAAGTAACATAAAATTTTGTGTTCCTAGTTTGGCATTGCATTTGATGAAGTGAAATGTGCATATTGGGAATATAAAGATCACAATACTTATTGTGTTATGCAGTGTTTGCTAGTTTGTGACAATAATCGATATAGACATAAATGCCATATAAGATTATAAATATGTTTATGGAGCAATAACCGATGCATGTGGTACTGAGGAGTGGTTGCGAATGCCTACCTGGGCTGGGGCCCGCACATGCATGTAAGAAAATACGGAAAGAGGGCCCAGAGATTAGAAGGGTGCTGGGGCCCGTCAAATTATACTTTAACCACTGTATATAACCCCTAGCACCATAAGGCCCTGATACCTGACTAGAGCCCCAGGCACTAGTGCAATACAAATAAATAAGCAGTAAGAGGAATAATAATTCTAGGGCTATGGGATAAAATAAAGGAAAGGTAAATTTAGACTGAGTCAGTTCACATTTCCAATCCATTAGACTGTGGAAAAATCTCCCAAAGGAAAATAATGGAAGCCACCTCCCTTAGACTATTTAATACAAAAATGGATGAAGTCCTCAAAACTCCATTGTCGGGGCAACCCTGCCTTGGGAGGACAGACGGAACAAGCTAGATATTTTCCAATATCTGTCTTCTATGATTCTTCAAACAAAGAAATAACCTGTTCCCAAGGGAAAGTGGTGTATTCTCTATTTCTTGATGTGTTCAGAGGCTGCCTATTTGGAAGATGAGCCTTAGTCAAACAAGTTATTGTGCTGAATACAGCAGGTAGCTGGGTGAAATTCAATGGCCTGTGACACATTGGAGGTCAGACTAGATGATCTAATTGTTCCCTTCTGGCCTACGGTCTACTATTCTATAAATGAATGGCTTTTCAAAAGTGGGCTTTTAATTTTAGATGCTATACAGCTCTCACAAGGGGATACAAAGGTTTAGAGAGAGATCAAATCAAGTTAAAAGAGCTGTATAACAAGTAAATAAAAATTTAGTGTTTTTCCTGACAAATCAAGGATGTCATGGCTCAGCAGTTTTATTCTAGTCCCACAGAGAAAAGATCAAAAGGCAGAGTGCATCAGCTTTTCTCTGGCTTTGGATGGTATTCCAAAGGATTAAAAACTCAGAGTATTTCCCTTCAGTCTCAGAGAGAGCTTCCAGAACATGTAAAAATTTTAGGTCAAATTATAATAATTAGCTTGTGATAGCATGTTGACTGGAGAAGAACTTTGCCAAGAATAACTCTGTACATCATTAATACTGATGTTTACATTCAGAAAGGAAACCCGCTTCAACCAATTAACGAGTTTCTGCAGGTTATAATATTAAAAGGAATGTTAGCCTTAATATAAATAAATCAATAAATAAAATTGAAAATAGCAAGCAGTAACTTTCGCTGTCAGATGGGAAGTTGTCCTGTGAGTAAAACACATCATACAAAGAATTTCTAACCATACATCTTATTATGCCACTGTGCACAGGAACCTGGCCTCATCAATCTTTGATAATCAGCTTAACAAAGTGCTTAAAGAGAGCCAGAAAGATGCTGCTACATAAATGCAAATAACTGAAAATGTATCGACATTTGACTAAGAAAAGGAAAACATATCAGTCCTAGTTCTAGACCTGACATTTTCAGACACAGGACAGGACAGACAGATTGATTATGGGCTTGATGCAGGACTTACTGGATCAAATTCTATGGCCTGTTATGCATTAGGTCAAACTTAATGGTCACTTCTGGTCTTAAAATCTGTTCATCTACATATCTGTGATGATGACAAGATTGTCTTTGTGAACACTTAAGAGCAACATCCTTTCTTTGCTGCTCCATCATATCCAACCCGAGCATGAACAACCTGAGGGAAGCTGACAGACACTCCACTGGACTGCAGAAAGTTGTATTCAACGTAGAGTATCAATTTAAATAATCCAATTTAGAGAACATCAATTTAAATGGGCATTTTTCTTAAGCAGTCTGAGCTGCAGTGTCCTTTAGGGGAGATGGTGAGTCAACAACAGCTGGGGAAAACTACTAATAAAAGCAAGGGGCATCTAGATCCTGGGTCAAACAGTATTATATCCCCCATTGTTCAGAATATTTCAAAGGGAGTTGAACAAAGTATGTAGTGCAGAGAAGAAACCTTCTCTAGCTGGAGGATGAGCTACATGACTGAACAGGAAATTGGGGGTGGAGAATGCCTATTAGCTTCAGTGGGAGTGCTGTCAGCCAGAGTGAGGACTGCACGGCTTAGCCCTATGATCCTATGAGTAGGGAGAGAGCGCCCGTATTAGAAAACCGACTTCTCCCTGATTGCCCTGGCTCTGCCATTGTTCATTGATCTTCCAAGTTAGTCTATCAGTAAGGTACTGCCTCTGCTCCATTACTGGTTAAAGGAACTGTCCCACATATGTCGGCATAGTAATTCAATCAGTGTCCCTGTGGGGTTCTCCTCCATTGTGTCCCAGCACAATAGGATGGCATTCAAGGAAGGACAAGTCAAAGTTTGGTGAAGGTAGCCAAGAGCCAAGATCATGCCGATTTGCTCTTTGTTGTATCTCTTTCCCAGAGGATATCTACTGCCCTTATATTCCCTGTACTGGAGGAAAAGACTGAAGTACCAGCAGGAGGATGGGATTTTCTGCCTTTTGTGGGCCTTTTCAAGTTATTTTTTTTTGTAGCATCTGCTTTTGTTGCCTAAGATAATACTCCTTTGCCCTTGCCCATTCAAAGCTCTGTTTTTATTTGTGTATCCAACCTGTCCTTCCATAAAAGGTACAACTGGTGAAATTCACCCTGGTGCAGAGGGCCAATAAGACCCGTGTCTCACATCAGGCCTATAAAATAAAGAATAGTCATGAGCACCGTAAGCACCTATGTATGAAATACAAAGCAAGAACTTTGTCTGGTCAGACCAACTTCAGTGGGAGACACAGGAGCTCAGCGCCTCTCAGGATTGGGGCCACAAACTGTGGCCCTCTGCACAAGGATAATTTAAAGTAAAAACACACTTCTGTTTTGTAGACAATGCTGGAGAAAAGTGAGTTTTCAGGAGGACAGTAAGTGTGTGCAAAACATTCCATGTTGATGCTCTGCCCCTGTAACTTTCTAATGCTGCTTCTGCCTGGTCCTGGCACAGCATCTGACCAGCTACGAAAAAATTAACCAGAAATGTATGAAAAATCCCCAGACAACTGATCTGATCTGCTGCCCATGAGTAAAGAGCACCCGGTCCAAAGAACCGTCTTTCATCCCCATTCTCCCTCCCCACACTCAGCACCGTAGCCTGGTCAGAGTATTTTCTGTGGGCTCAATCCTGATTTCATTCACAACAACAGGACAAAAGCCTGTTCACATAAATGGTGCAGGAACGAACCCATTGAGATATTCACCCCGTGCGAAGGCTAGCACAACACAAGCGAGCCCAGCCTGGAGCTTTGTGCTGCTTTCTCCACAATGAATTTCACCCTACACTACTCTACACTGGGGGGCTAAGTGGACGGGAAATACACATTCTGCGGCACAAGAATGCGTATCTCCCGTTGACTTAGTTACATCTACTTACCGCGGTGTCTTCACTCAGAGCTGGCGACTTGAAGCACCCTCCAGTCGACGCAGCCTTACTCCAGTTGGAGGGGTAGAATTACAGAGTCGACCGGAGAGTGCTTCCGGGATCTACTGAGCGGGTCCATGAGGATCGACGCCGTTTTTTCAGTGTAGATAAGGTCTGTGTTACCTACGGCCCTAGGCCTGTAAACAGTTTATGCCTGGGCGTTAGCTTTGAGGTTGATGGGACACTTGCCTGCACAACATTAAGCATCTTTGTGGGTTTTTAGGCTCAAGGCCTTAGATTATAAATTCCTGAGGCCAAGGAGGCTTTAGCGTCTCATACATCTAATGCACCATGCCTGCTAGTGGAGAGCTATACAAGAGTGATGAGCTAAAGGAGACTCTGGCCAAAAGAGTTAAACATTTTTTATTGGAGTTCTGGTGTTTAGAACTGGGGCAATAATGCATCCCCATTCCGATGACGACAGGACTTTCAATGAAAAGAGGACAGCTTTTCACCCCTTACTGAGTTCCCTGTTAGCATGAAGAATTCAGTGTGAAGTGTTACACACAGTACAAACAAGGACCCAGCGCCTCTGGTCCCATCAAGCTGCTCTTAGCATAAAACCAATGCCGGCAGGCACAGTGGATTTAGGTGACTTTTTATAGCTCACTCATTGGAGTCCTGATGGGAGTGCAGCCCCCAAAGCAACATTGAGCAGATTCACTGCCCTCCTCCAGTAATGGATCCAAACCTTTCCCTCCGCCGATGGTGTTAAATAGCCTCACTGTTCACAAACAGCAGCACCTAGTGCCTCTGATATCAAGCAATCCCAGCTGAAACTCAGCCATAAAGGATGGTGCATTTGTCCTCTTCTGATGCAACCCTGCCCTCCACAGTCTCAGCCAAGTGAAAGATTTTGTCTGCAAAGCAGAATGAACATTTTTCGCATCGAGAAACATACAGCTCTCTCTGAGCTCAGAGAAAGCCAAGTTCCCCCTGCTGCTCACCACTCAGAACACGTTTGCTGGTTTAGACTCTTGTGCGGGGGGAAGAGAGGAAAGACCGTTCTCTTCTCTCCCACTAGGTTTCATAACACAGGACACCCAAAACTCCGTGTCACAGCAGATCCAGCACAGAATAGCGCAGCCACTCTGGCCTCTTCCCAAAATGTTTCATCTATTGCAAACTTCAGTCCAATCTCCCTTGTATAGTACCAAGGTAACCTGGGAAGATGATGGGAAGGGATGTCTCACAACTACTGTATGGACAAAAAAGGGTCCTGCTGTCCTACCAAATCATTAGCGCAGTGGTTCAAGAGTTAACAGCAACTACTCTGTGTTCATGTAATTACACCACATGATCCAGTCGACTGGACACTGAATTGAGACCCTGGCTCCGCCACTGACTTGCTGTGTGACCTTGGGTGAGTCATGTCCCCTGTCTGGGGCACTGTTTCCCCTTGCATACATTCCTTGTCTATTCAGACTGCAAACTGCTCAGGAAGGGACAGTCTCATGATGTGTTTGCACAGTGCCTAGGTTAACAGAGCCCCAGTTTCACCTGAGGCTTCTCAGTGCTAGTGGAATACAAATAATGAAGTACAGCAACATGATGTAGGTTGAGACAGGCTTTCTGAGCCAGTATTTCAAAGGCAGTTTTGTGTGATCCGATGAACACAACCGAACCAGATATTAAAAGCAAAGGTCTGAACAGAACTGAAGAACAGAACTAGGCAGGATTCAAGACTGGGAGAAGTTACAGCATTCAATCTAGTGTGATCAGCAATAATATTATTCATCCTCTTTTGCACAACTCGAGAGCTTCCCCACAGTCTGTCAGATGCAAGTATATTGATTTCACAGACAGATAAAACCTGAGCCACAGAGAGGTCAAGTGGCCAAGGTCATACATAAAGCAGTGGGAATCAAACACACAACCTCAAGACCCAGTTCTTCTGACATAAGCTACAAGGCCTGATCCAAAATCATGAGTCAGTCAAAAGACACCCACTGATTTCAATAGGTTTTGGATCGGGTTCCAAAACTGAGAAGCAATTTTCACCGAAGTAATGTGTCTAACACCTTTTTTGTTCATTATTGCTTCATTAAATGTACTATTTACAGTCACAAAGCTGTAGAAAGCATCCAACGTCAACCATCTTCAGCTGTAAAATACACATTGTTGGAATGATTAACCGAAGCCCGGAAACTTGGAGAGAGTAGCCAGGGTGTTAATATCTCCTGGCCACTAAATCTTTCTTGCCACTCAAGAAGAGAGCCAAAAAAAGCTAAGTAATTAAGAAGTTAGCACAATCACAACATCCTGAAGAGGCTTTGCTAATGGTTTACATTAAACAGACTCCAACCAAAAAATGATTAGGTATAAAATGAGCTGCAGTGGTCTTACAGCAACAAATTTATCTTCCAGGAAAGCAAAGAAAGCAATAGAAATCAAATAAGCACCGTTCAATTCATTAGCATTTCCACATCAAAAACTTCCCATTTCTCAGAACTTCCCAGCCCATGATTCCTCACTGCCTTTTCCTTGTGCACTAATGCAGAGTGAGCATGGATCACCACCTGGGGTGTGAGCAGAGGATTCCTATTGGACGGTGCTTTCACACCCGGCCTGCCCAGCTATAACTGATTGTGGAGGGAAAATGACCGATCTTTGGCTATGGGTGGTGGATATACAAATGGCCTAAGAGGGGAGAGTACATGGGGTGGGTTTTGAGTTATTACAAAGAATTGTTTCTTGGGTAACTGGCTGTTGAGACTTGCCCATGTGCTCAGGGTTTAACTGATCGCCATATTTGGGGTCGGGAAGGAATTTTTCCCCAGGGCAGATTGGCTTGGACTCTGGGGGGTTTTCACCTTCCTCTGTAGCACAGGGCATGGCTCACCTACCGGTGAATTCTCTGTATCTTAAAGTCCTTAAATCATGATTTAAGGAGGTAAATAACTCAGTCATAGGTTGGTGGCCTATTGCTGGAGTGGGTGGGTGAGGTTTTGAGGCCTGCATTTTGCAGGAGGTCAGACTAGATGATCGTACTGGTCCCTTCTGACCTTAAAGTCTATGAATCTGCTAGCTGTACAATGGCTCACTCCATTACCCTGACTGGCAGAAGCTACTGCACACAAAAGTTCGGTGGCTCAAAGTAACAGATGAACATGCACAGAGACTAAGGGCTCTGTATTCATTAGCCTCCAGAGCCAGTTGAATTGGTTTATATGAAAGATTTGATTTTTCTACCTCTCAATCCTGCAAACTCCTCATGCAGTCTGATAAACTGTTCTTTAGCCTCCAGTGCTATAGATGCCACTAACAAGAAGCCTGTAGGAGTCTCTTGCGAGAAACAGGAGGCAGGATTCGGTTGAAATGAATGTAAAGATATGTTATTGAGGCCTTTAGATACATATGAGAAACAGAATCTCGACCCTCCTACCCTGACTATCCTCTGTTGCTTCTTATCATCACACAGGTTTCCACCCAAGCCCTGACCAATGCAGTCCCAGAAGTGGCCTGCTCACAACATTGAAGATCCTCTGGTCAGAATTTAGCTGTATATTTTCAATAAGATACATGACAGAAAAGAATCCAGCTCATTCTTCCATGATTGTTTTGGGTCTGTAGCATTGCCACCTGATCCCAGGGCCTTTGAAAACAATGGTCATTTTGCCAATTTTGTGACATTCACAGTGAATATTTACTATGTGAATTCACCTTCTTTTTTTCTCACGGAACACCTGTGACTTCCCTGAAGGTGTTCATTATTCAAATTTATACATGGGTGTGATTACAACAACACAGAAGTTGATCCAATAAAAGATATTACCTCACCCACTTTGTCTTTTTCATGAAGGGTGAAATTCACCCCTGTGCACAGGGTCAGCAGCTGAACAGTTAACCATGTGGGTAAGCCCTTTTTCTGAGAGTTTAAATGGTACACCAGTGGCCTTGGGGTTGTTCTTTACACAGGGTGAAATTCACCACTAACATTTTGCAAATTTTTAATGTTGTGGCTCAGTGGCCAATGCTTTATTGCAAATATCCCAGCAGCAAATAACAAGTATTAAACTGTTACTTAGTTGTGGCTGGTCAGACGAGTCACAGGGAATTGTTTCTATTTCCCAGGTGAAGAGGATGCCAGAGCTTCCAATCTGACTTTCGAATTTTATTTCCTTGAATCTTTACACGTGCCACTTTGGAACTCACTTACCGCATGCATTCCTCCCCCTGAAATCAGTCATACAGAGTGAAAAAGAGTCACCAACATGGCCTAACCATCTTCATTTTAAAAATCAAGCAACTATTCACAGAAAACGTTAGGCGATGTCAGGGAAGACACTTGGCATTCTGCACCTTATCATCACCCTGGCTTCCTTTGTAAAGCGCTTTGAGGTGTATAGCTGGAAAGTGCAATAAGACCATCATTATTATTCTGATATTACACTTTGTATTAGATAGAAATAAGTTAACATAGTTTCTCTCCCTTTTGTTCTTAACTTTCTCTTTTCCCTCTTTCCATTCCCATCCTCTTCCACATTTTGGCTTATTGTCCTCAGCTCTTCTTCCTCTCCCCGTTTTACTCTATTTCTTTGTGTTGCCATCTCTAGCAATTGTGTTGCAAGTTGCATGGTATGTGGGGTTTATCTCAGAGCCCTAGCTCTTGGATCAAGTGGAAATTTCAGCTTTCATTGTTTGTAAAAGTAATTTTGTTATCCTTCTTAGTTGGAGAGAAAGGCTTAAAAAAAACCAAACTCAGGTGCACCCAATGGGTTCAGAAACCAGAAGACAAATAAGATCCCAAATGTGTTTTTAAAATCTCATGATTTTTTGAAGCCAATCTCATGAATTTTGAATGCTTGAGTTGGCAATGCTACATATTCTGATTCAATTTTTCTTTTCTTCTCACTGGCCAATCTTCATTTACCCTTTCCCCACACACACCCTCTGCTGCTAGTACATTTAACCAGTGTGTTTGTTCATCCAACAGATTTATGCCATGAGCCAGGTCCCTTCAGAGGGTGGGGGAAGAGGTGCCCTTTCCCTGCATCCCACATCAGAATTCACATGCCCTGCCCCGCACACACACACACACACACACATACACTCTCTCTCTCTCTCCCCTCTGCTCAATGTCTTCCCCTCATCTGCATCCCCTCCTTCTTCAGCACTGAATCTGCTTCAGGGAGGCGTTCATGCTGCACACAAAGTTTACCCAAATGCATTAAGTTAACAAAGCTTTCTGAGGCCTGGTCTACACTCATGGTGAAATTTAGTGACAGTCAATGGGGGATTTGCTAGCTATGTAGAATAGCTTTCGTGTCTCCCATTGACTTCCTAAATTCTAGTTAGCACAGTGTCCCCACTATTCTGTGCTCATGAGATATGCCTTCCCATTGACACAGCATTACTCTTTTTGGGGGTGGGGGTGAATTTACTGAGTCAACCGCTGGATCGCTTGAGTGGGTCTCCACATCTACTCAATCAATCCCAAAAAATTGATCCTACAGCTCTGAATGTACCACCATGAGTATAGACATGCCCTGAGATAAAGGTGGTCAGGAAGACGCTTTAAACCCCAAGGAAGGATCTGTTCCAGTTCTTAGGGCACTAGTCCAAGACTCAGGAAATCTACACTCAAGTCCCTGCTCCACCACAGATTTCCTGGGTGACTTTGGGAAAGTTCCTTCATCTCTCTGTGCCCTATATATAAAATGGAATAACAAAACTTCCTTACCGCACAGGTGCATTGAAGATAAGTGCATTGTTTGTTAGGTACTCAGATCCTGTAACAATGGGGGGGCCATATCAGAACTTTAGGTAGATAAATTACTCATATCTGCTTCTGGTGACAACAATAGCGAAAATATTTGCAGAGACGAGAGTGATTAAGTTGACTTGCATCCCCTTTAACATTAGATATCCATATTGCAATATTTTCTCGGCACATGAAATGGAATTGCATTCTTCTTGTCAAACACAGATGTATGTACACAGCAGGTGAAATCATAACCCCATGACTTCTGTGGTGCCAGGGTTTCAAGTAGCATGTCTTGTATAGCAGTTGTTTTAATAGTGTTATTAAATGTATTTGCTACTTGGCCACAAATGAATACAAGTGTTTTCATGACAGTTTTTAGAAATTGGAAATAAATGGGTTTACATTTTACCATTCACCTATACTGCAGGAAGCCCAAACAGCGTTGCACTCATGAAAACCATAAAAAGAGTGACTGCAAACATAAATGAAAATGACAGCTTTAATTAGTGTCAAATGACTTTGATTTTTTGGTGGACTCAGTGACACTTCCCATTTTTCCACTAAGCATTGAAAGGGGAGATCTTGGCAACACAAATAACTCAAAAATGCAAAGGGAAATAGCTTACAGTTAGCTTGCTGATTTATTTTTCTTTTTAATATTTGCAATAACTCTTATTTTATGTGGCTTTCTTTATATAAACTTTGATCAAGACAAAGCTTCTCACAAACATTCGCATAGCTTTTGTGTGTAGGTCCAGCAATCCACAGAGCATTAGTTATTTGGCAGTTAATGTGCTATTGAGCTATAAAACACCAGTAAGGAACTCCAAATGATTGCCCATTTATTGTACATTACAAGGGCAGGGAGGGGATGGGGGGTAGACGCCATTCAACAGTACCCAAAAGCTTGCATGATTATTTATATTTAAAACTACAGCATCTTCTCTGCCAATCCTATAATGAGTCCTGTGCTCACAACCTTGGTATGATTACTTTACTGCTGAGAAGTGGATAAAGCAGGGGTCCTCTTTCAGGGAACCATACTGATGTGAATAGGAATCATGCCAGAGTAAGGCCTGGAGAACTGACCCTTTAAAAAAGCTAAAAACCCGGCACAATGCCTATCCTAGGACAGCGAGATCCTGCTGAGCAATGAAAGATTGAGGCCTTTATTCAGCAAAGTAGCGAAGTACTTGCTCAACTTCAAGCAAGTCCCCCCCAGATGGAGGACTTAAATTAGACACATGCTTAATTGCCCTGCTGAACTTTGGACTTAAAGAGGCTCAATCCACTCAATGAAGTGAGAGGGGTGTTCCCTTTTTGACATATATTAAGTTTCTACCGTGATGATGGCAGAGCCCTTCCTCTTCTATTATATAATCAGCAGCACTCTAAACATAGCAACTGCCTAACTGGGGCAGACCCAAGGTCCACTAAGTCCACTCTCCTGCCTCTAGCACTGAACAGAATCAGAAGCTCCAGAAGAAAACACAAAACAACCAAAACCTAACTTCCTGCCAGACAGCTCTTCTAGTCTACACTGTTTTTCTATTCCTTCTATTAATCCTGCTGACGGGAAGAAACCTGTTTGAACTCCCAGGAAGTTAAGAGGAAGTTTGCATGACTATGACAAGACATTTCCTTGCATCTCCAGACAGGGTGAGACACAGTGCTGAAGGCAGTTGATGCAGAAGGGCTGATTTGTCAATGGTACTTCCAGGGGGGTGCTGCTTGGATGGAGGTGCCGCTTCTGCAGCACTGCTCCCCAAATCTGCCATGGATCCCACACATGGGAAAGCCCAAGGCCAGGGGAAAGGCATCACTGCCCTGCAAGCCATAGAGGAAACCTATTTAGTAACAATGAAATTCACCTCTATGCAGAATGCCAGCATAAAACCTGAGCACCACTTAAACTCTCAAAGTAGGCCGGGCCCTAACCAACCTAAGTGTTGAATGGACCTTAGGCTCGGCCACTGTAGAGGGATGAATTCCAGCCTTTGCTGGCCCCCATGCCAGCCCCGCCTCCCCAACCCTCAGGAGGTGCCAAGGGTGGGGCCAGCAGTGGAAAGAGTCGTCGTATGCGGCCCCAGGCCCCGCTGGGAGGGCAGGGACAGCAGCGGGAAATAGCCGTCGTGCTGATCAGCACTGCAGGGCTAAAAGCCCTGCATGCCACTCAGAACAGGCACGCATGCCACCTTTGGCACACATGCTGGGGGTTGCTGACCCCTGCTATATGTTGACAATCGGTCTTCGGCAGACTAACTAAGCCTCTTCCAAAAAGCTGCTGTGAAGTGTTGACAGCTCCGTTTATTTGCTCGACGCAAAACACATGCACCTGAGTGGACTGATGGCAAACTCTCAATAAAAGTTACCAGAGGCAGGGCTGAATCAGTCTTATGTCCCAAATGCTTTCTCAAGTATCAGCTACATATACAGTATATCTAGGTTTTTCACAACTTCACCCCAGCTCTTCAAAGCCTGTGCAGAACTCAGGAAGGAATAAATTCTGAACACGGGTCGAGTTACACTGCAGCGGGCCAACTGAAAGAGTATTTTATAGTTGAAAGTGTTAACAGTCAAAAGTCTGTGTGAGCTCAGCCAAAAGTTCTTGTGAGGGGACAAATATCTTCCAAATGCGTCCTGGGAGAAGAAAACACTCTTCCTCTCTCTTACTTGCTCTTTATTATGGGAGGCTAGAGGAGCATTAAAAGCAGGGGAAGAGTCACTGTGGCTGCTCCATAGCTATGCAATTGTAGCTCAAAGGATTTGACCTCACCAAATTAGTGCTTTCCCATGTTCTTGCTCTCTGGCAATAAGCCCTATCTGTGAATGCCCTTAGGAAAAATAAAAAGAAAGAAGGTCGTGAGTGAGCCTGTTCAACTGGGAAACATATTCCTCCATGAACAAGGCTGGCGGCAACACCTCTTATCTACATGTAATAGCAATAGCCCCTAAGAACAATCCATGGAATTTTTATCTGTGAAGTTGGGAGTGGGGGGTTAATGGAAATACGTTTCTTCCACTGGCTTCTCTTTTATTGATCAGAAAGATCAACTTTTCCCTTGAAGATTTAGGGACAAACATGGCCCAGCACATGAGCACAATAAGTCTGACCCAAAGGCCAGTGAAGTCAACGGGGGTCTTTCAATTAACTTCAATGGGCTTTGGACCAAACTATGGGTGCATCTACACTAGTAAATTAAGTTGACTTAAGCAGGCTTAAGTCGACTTAATTTACTCTGCGTCCACACTGGAGTTTCCTTAAGTCGACTTAATTTACTCTGCGACCACACTGGGGTTTCCTTAAGTCGACTTAATTTACTCTGAATCCACACTGGAGTTTTCTTAACTCGACTTAAGCTGCTGGCTCTCCCTAGGACGAGCCCCCCAGGCTCCAAAGGAGCCTCCCTACCCCTGGACCTAACTAGTCAACTTAGAGAGTCTAGTGTAGACTCTCTAAGTGGACTTAGTAAGGCCAGGTTTAAGTCGACTTAAGAGTCCTGTGTGGACTCTCTAAGTTGACTTAATAAGGTCGACTTAAAATTGACTTAGTAAAGTCGACTTGGTAAAGTTGATCTAAATTTCTCAGTGTAGACATAGCCTAACTGCTTGGGTAGAGCAGCCACACTTAAGAGAGCCTCGGATGCAGGTGCAGACGTCTTTTGGTACACGAATCCTGTTATTCAGGGTGGGATTCCATTTCCATGGTGTAGGCATGTGGATGGGGACATGATGTAGAGTGATCCCATTTCATTCCTGACTAAGTTCTTGGCTCCTTTGTTAGGGAAAGGAGACTGAAAAACACGAGTGCAGAGAAATCCGTAGGGCACTCAGGCTAGGTCTACACTATCCTGTTAAGGTGACTCACATTACGTCCACAACCAAAAGCCACTTTAATTGCAATAGTCGTGTACATCCATCCAACGTTCCTTGTGGCAATGGACCATGTCCACAGCATTGCTCTTGCATTGATAGTGAAAGTGTTACATCATGGGTAGCTGTCCCATTGTGTAACTTGCCACCTCCACCACTGGGAGCGGATCACAGTGCAGCATGGGGTGTGCTCACCACCCCAAGATGCAATTTTTTTCCATCCCATCATTCCATGTGCTTCTAACTTCATTCCATGCTGTTTTTCAACAGTCTTGTAAAGAGTGTGCCTGCCCTCTCTGTCTGCCAGCCTGCATCCTGGACTGCTGACCAGGCTGGTGATGAGTCTGATGAACACATCACTGCTGGTCATGAATTATTTCAAGAGCTGCAAAACAGAGAGTGATGTGGCGGTGCCTACTCTGCTGTGTGCCACAGGAAGAAATAATGCATGTTTGCTGCTGGCATTCCCAGAGCAGCTGCACATTGTGGACTGCTGGTGAAGGACTCAGGAAACAAGCAGTGAGTGGTGGGATCACATCGCGATGCGTGTATGAAATGACGAGTGGTGGCTGCAGAACTTTTGGATATGCATTATGTACATCTGCCTTCCTGGAACTACGTGCTGAGCTCACCCCAGCTCTGTGACCCAAAGACACCAGAATGAGAGTTGCCTTCACTGTGGGAAAGGGAGTAGCGATCGCTGCGTGGAAGCTGGCAACATCAGACTACTACTGGTCAGTCACAAACCAAGTTAGAGCTGGAAAGTCAGCTCTGGCAGATGCAATGATTCAAGTCTGCAGGGCCATTAATCACCTCCTGGAACAAAGGACTGTGACGCGCGGTAAAGTGCAGGAAATAATTGATGGCTTTGAGGCGATGGTATTCCCTAACTGTGGTGGGGCAGTAGATGGTACACTTATTCCAATTTAAGCCCCCAACTATCTAACCAAAGGGGCTACTTGCAGGCACCAAATATGGTGAATTCGCTGGCAGGCAGAAAAGGAAGGGGGAGTTGGCAAGAAGAGACAAAGGGTATGGGTGATTTTCGAAAGGGGTTACTACCAGTGCCTAGGGAGACTATTCAGAATACTGGTGCCCTTTTCCATAGGCTAAGGTAATCGAACCAGATATCTCTTTCCTAAGGATAACTTAGGATGTAAGGGTGCATCTCCTACATCTCGATGGCTTCAGACCAACTCTGGATGCTGCCCACCTGTTTGCTGCACTGGTCTTTGCAGCAAAATTTCCTACAGTGGTTGGAGAAACTAAGGCAGCTCTGCCAAGGAAACTTCAGCAGAGAATTACAGAATACCTACAGGTAAGTTTCCTATAGATCTCCATGGCGAATTCCCAGGATATCCCCATGTACATTAACAGAACCTTTTGGCCAGGCCACTCTGCGTGGCTGGAGAGTCTCTGTTCTTTATTTCTATCCCTTATCCGTCCTGTATAAAAAAGTACATGAGAGCTCAAACTCCTCTCACCATGCAGTATCAAAGCAAAATAAGCATGTACCCGAGATCGTCTCTGCTGCTTCATGCATGCCAGAGTCAGAGCACTGGGACTGGCTAGACCCCTCCAGAGTGGAAAACAGGTCCTGACTCATCACACCACTGGATGATCTCGTAATGTGTTCCAGTTGTCCTCCAGCTCCACGTCCTCATCCTTGGGGTTGGTCCACTGGCCACTGCCTCCAGTGCCCCAGAGTTTCTACTGGGCTGTTGGGGATGGAGATGGAATCTCTGCTGAGAATGATGTGTGACTCCTAGTGTGTCTTCAATATTTCCCTTGCCTTCTGGTATGCCTGCCTCAGCGCCTTTATCTCAGCATAGCACTTCTGCTCCCTTCTTTTATGTCACTAGTCATCATCTCACGAATATCCAAGTTCCTATGGCTGGAGCAAAGCTGTGATTGCACAGTCTCCTCGCCCCATAGACCCCGTAGCTCTGGTGTACCCCATGTGAAAGCACATCTGCTACGGAAAGCCATCATGGCCAGTTGGAAAGATGCTATATGAACTGTGCACCCCGAGCAAACAGGAAAAGGAATTTCAAAAAAATCTTGGATCTTTAAACGGGGAAGGGATGCATTCATGGGTATCTTCAGGACAATGAAATTCAAGCTGCTAATCAGAACAGTCAGGATGGGTGTTGTGGGACATCTTGTAGAGGCCAATTAAGGTGATATAACTAAGTGAGGTATCCACACTGACACCGTGTCACTCTAACTATGTTGCAAAAAAAAAAACCATGCCTCTGGTCGAGGTGGTATTATTATGTGGGCATAGCAGGGGAATTATTTCAGTGGGAGGAACATTTCAGTGTGGACATGCCACTGATGTGTTGACAAAAGTGGATTTTTGTTGACAGAACAGCTCAGTGTAGGCAAGGCCTTAGATGCTACACGCAATATTTTTGTTGCAAAGTAACTATTAATTTGAATTGCTTTTTCAGTGAGAGCTTTTCTTACATGAGATGGCCTTTCTTTTCATATCAGTGCACTGGAGTTGTTCGAGTGTTGCATTTTTAGACAAACGAGATGTCTGTCACATGTATCTAGCTAAGGATTATCCACACTGTGTATTGTGGAGGATGGGGTTGGGTTGTCAAACTCCTAGATTGTTTTACACTTGCCTTGTTAGTTATTTATCTTAAGCAACCTTAACTGTTACACAATATGGGAACATACAAGAAAGTTAATTCTTCCTGGCAAGTAACATTTTTCCTGTCCAAGGGAGGAAGAGCAAAAGAGAGGAAGTTGTTCCCATTAGCCATTTGGCTCCCTCATTCTCAGTGTCTAACAAAGAATCAGGAAGGATTCACTCCATCCAAGTCATGCTCAATGCATTCAGTTCCCAGATGGCTTCAGATACCAGCACCGTTATAAAATTGCAGTTGTGTCTGCTCTTTATACTTCATATTCATAATGTTGAAGTCACATGGACAAAGCCAGATTCCATGTAACTGGGTTTATTAACTATATATGAGACAGACAGAGCCCTGTTACATCTACACATGGCTTCTCTGCTAGGCTCTGATGGCTTCTGCAACAGGATAAAGGAAGACCCACTAGATGGTTCACAACCTAATTCCTCTACATGAGCGTGTTATAATGCAAATGAGCACACTAAACAGTATCGAGTACACAGGACAATATGTACTGTGAAAATGAGCTTGCAGCCAAAATCCCACATCTGAACACCAAATTTCAGGCAAATTCAGTTCTGGGGCTGGAGTTTTTGATTACCCAGGCTAAAGGACTGTACCAAAACTGCATGTCTGACCTTTACACTTTGGATTCAAAATATATATTTTGAAGATGGGACACATCTCTGGTAAAACACTTCACTGCTCATTTTCTGTGTTCAGTGTTCAAGCTGCATGTCACTGATGGCAGGTGTCTGCTAGTCCTAGATGGATGCTTCATCTTCACTGAAAATAAAGGGGGGGATGGGAAGGTTTATTACCAAGGGATAACCAATGCATGATAGCTATCCGACTGTAAAGTTCTAGTAAACAGCAGTTTGTAGCTTTACACATGAGGTAGTCGGCCAGATCAACACCACCTCACCCACCCGCAAATACCTCACAGCAAAAATGGGAGTGCTTGGCCTCCGCTAGGATTTTACAGCAACAGAGCCAACTTGTGTTACTTATCTCATTGTAATAAAAAGCCACCTGTTTAGCACAGAAGATATGTTTAGATTCACTATAAAGGTCGCCCAAAACTTTCCACTGGGATTGACTCCACTTGCAAAGAGCTGGCCTCAAATTTCTGATCTGCTTTGAGGCTCATCAGGGACCATTGTTCCTTAGTCATAGCTGGAGAATCTCTCACTGACTTCCATAAATTTCACCCAGAGTCTTACTAAATAGATGGAAAAGGCCTGAATTTAGTTCTCAGGAAAATGACCCTGCACTATCCCATCCAGACAGCTCTCACTAGATCAGGAAAGATATGCAATATGTATGACTGGAGCATTCGTTTTCTTTTCATGCCACTACAGTTGCCAAAATAAACCCTGCCTGAGATACAGACAAAAACGTTATTAATATAGTAAGCACATGCCCTGATTGCCGCATTCCTCATAGCATTCCCTGTGGAATTTCTAGCTGACCGGGACTTCTAGTCAATGTTCTAAAAGCTTGATTCGTTTGTACATATTTCAGGGATTTAACTCTATCACCTCTTTAAGGATGTTTGCAAATAAAGAAACACACACGCACACGGCTCAGATCTTAGGCTGCATGTGAACTGTGCTCATTAAAATTTTTATTGGGGAGGTGTGCAGTTGCTATGCCTCACTTTATATCCCGATACAGATTCTGAGGCCTTCCAGCCTTCTGGCATAAAGAAGAACACAGGAATCACAACACTGGATCAAATCCAAGGTCCCTCTACTCCAGTGTCTTATCTAGTAACCAGAACTAGATGCTTCACAGGAAGCACACAGTAGGCTGATGCAAAGTAATCTGTCTCCTGCATTAGATCTCAACCTGGCCTCTAATAGATATTGACTTAAACCCTGAATCACAATATTCAATATCCCTTCCAAAATTTGTTGCAATTAGCTGTAACTAGATATTCTTGATACCCATATAGACGCAGTGGCTTCGCTGGAGTTGGGTGTGCTGGGCATGCACCCCAAGTCCCAGCACAAGTGCCCTGGGTCTGGCAGGGACCCAGGGCCCAGCTGCCAATGGCTGCCCAATGCACCCCCACCAGAGCCAGGGAACAGGGACCACCCAGCCACAGCAGCTGGATCCGGTCCCCAGTGGATGGATCGGGTCCCCCCTCCCGGAACCGATTGGGCCCCCATGACGGATCAGGCCCAAACTGTGGGACGGATTGAGGCCCGAGCCCTAACCTACTTTGGGGGCAGTGACAACCCTGTATAGAAGTCCAACCCCATTTTGAATCATGCTAAGTTTTGGCCTCAATTACAACCTGTAGCAATGAGTTCCACAGTCTAATCCAGTGGTTCTCAATCTTTTTGGCTCAAGGGCCACAAATATCATTTTTAGACCCCTCTGTCAGCAGGCCCCGCACCCCTAAACCCAGAAGTCTGGAGGTCAGGAAGGAGGCTGCCTCCTCGCTGATCTCCTGTCTCCCTGACTGTAGCAAGGATATTGCACGCATCCTGTAGTCTTGGGGTCCCTAAGCAGTGGGTCCCTAAGCAGTGGCTCCTTCTGCAGCCAGGGGGAATGGAAGATCAGTGCTGCCCTTCCTCAGACTCCAGCAGAGCCCCCAGTGCTATGGACCTAGGTAAAGCACTTTGCTGTGCTCCTTGCTACAGACAGGGGGAGGAAAGCACTGATCTCCCATCCCCTCAGCTGCAGCAAGGAGCCCGCACCTTCTCTTTTAGCCCTGCAAAAATGTACTCTGCCTGGGTCCTTAGGCAGCAGCTCTCTTCTGTAGCCAGCAGGAGTGGAGCGGCAGGCTGCTTTGAAAGCCTGCAGGGACCACTTTTGGCTCCTGGGCCATAGGTCTAACCATACATTATATGAAATATTGCCTCATCAGTTTCCTGAGTTAATACAGTTAATTTACATACCTAGCAGAGCTCTGAGTATTTAGGTTTTCCCCTCCACTCTATTACTTTGCATTCATCCATATTAAATTTTGTTTGCCACCTTTTTTTGTCCATTTATGTAGCTAAATCACTCTGAAATTCCTCATCTTTTTCTCTGATCCCAACCAACTTAAATAACTACCGTGTGCAAAGTTTGCTACACAAGTATTACCAAATCTTTAATAAATATTAATGAACACAAGATCACATATGGAACCTTGAGAAACCTGCTGTCAACGTTTTGCCATGATGCATATTAGCCATTTAATCCTACTCTTTGTTTTCTGTCTGCTTGCCAGGTTTTGTTCATTGACCATGCTTAGCTTCTCACACTCACACGGTAACTACTTAGCTTCTTTAATAGCCATTGTTCACAATCTCATCATTGTTTTTAGAAGTTTAAATAAATGATGGCAACCAGTCCTCCTTTATCCGTGTGTTCAAGGAATGTTAAGAGATTAGTGAGGCACAATTTTCCTCTGTAGAAACTGTACAGGTTAGATCCTATCAGCTCATGAGCACCAGTGTTTTGTTATTCTCTTTTTCAACCAATTTGCCAGGTGTAAATCTTGCTAGTCTATAAATTCTCAAGTCACGGTTAGAACTTTCTTTAGCTCTAGGTACAAAACTTGCTACCCTCTAGTCCTCTGGAACAGTGGCTATATATGATGAACAAGGAGTCCTGGGGTACTTTTAAAGACAAACAAATTTATTTATTGCATGAGCTTTCGTAGGAGGAAATCCCACTTCGTCAGACGCTTTGAAGATGAGGAACTTACAGAATGCGAGGAAATTAAATGCAGGAAAATGTATGACACAGGATCAGGTCGATTGTAACAGCAAATCAGAATAGGTGTTGGGATTCAAACACTGAGGAACAGCATATAGAGGAAAATGAGGCCAAATCACCTGTTGCAATGAGAAAAAATCCATAGTCCTTGTTTAATGCTGTGGCAACGGAGTCGAATATGCATATAAATTCCAATTCTGCAGTTTCTCTTTTGAAACTGTGATTTGTTAGCTATCCTGCAACAGACCACATTGCCAACTTTGCCCACATATCTATACAAAAGACACCATCACAGGACCTAATCAAGCCAGTTACTCTATCAAGGGCTCATTCACCAATATGATTTATGCCATCATGTGCCAGAAAAGCCCCCTTGTCTTATATATTGGACAAACAGAACAGTCTCTATGCAAAAGAATAAATGGACACAAATCTGAATCAGAAATTACAACATGCAAAAACCAATAAGGGAACACTTCAATCTCCCTGCTCACTCCATTGATGAGCTGTTAATAACTGTGCTCAAACAAATGAATAACAAATCACAACTTCAAAAGAGAAACTGCAGAATTGGAATGTATATACAAATTTGACTCCATTGCCTGAGGTTAAACAGGGACTATGGATTTTATTCTCATTACCACAGGTGATCTGACCTCATCTTCCTCTATATGCTGTTCTCCAGTGTTTGAATCCCAACACCTATTCTGATTTGCTGTTACAGTCAACCTGATCCTGTGTCATACATTTTCCTGCATTTAATTTCCTCCCATTCTGTAAGTTTCCCATCTTCAAAGTGTTTGACGAAGTGGGATTTTCTCCCATGAAAGCTCATGCAATAAATAAATGTATTAGTCTTTAAAAGTGCCACAAGACTCCTTGTTTGTTTGACTGACCTAGACTAACATGGCTACCCCTTTGGCACTTGTATATAATGAGTGATTGCATTTTTTGTTTGTTTTCTTAGAAGTTCAGCCACATCAGCTTCAGCTTCTTCAGAACTCTTGGCTGCCCCCTCTGGGCCTTGTGCCCTTTTAAGTGAAAGATGTAAATTCAATGGCCTTGAGGACAATTCTGATAGTAGACATGTCCCAGCCACATTCCCTTTCATTGATCACATCCATGGGTTACCGGGGAAACTCTTCTTATGGTCAGATTCATCAGGTCCATGGCTGCTTAAAGCCACCAGAACAGCACAAAGCACTCACATAGAACACAAGAATATAACCAGAGGATCATCACCCATCTCCCCCATCAATAAATCTGGTATCTATATTTATGGTGAGACCTAGCCCAAATCTCTATCAACAATAGGCTGTGTTCACACACCAACTGGAGCAAATTGTATCTTCCAGCACCAGCCAGGCCTAAGGAGAATTCACCCCAAGGATGGCAGGGACTTTCAACTGTTCCTGCAAAACTTCCCTCCACAGTGGAAACTTAATATCCGCAGGAGGCTCCACTAGAACATCACCAGTGGAGGCTACTCAAGAAACACTGCAAATCTGGGTATCTAGCTGCTGTCCGAACCATGCCCACACCCCAGAAAGCTCTGCCCACTTAAGCCCTGGTGTTCGGCTCCTTAGCTACTACTCACAATAGGTATCTAAACATGTTCACTACTTTCCAGAATAACGACACATCATGCATTAACCATCTCCTACAGTTACTGTGTTTTGGTGTGTGCAGTTCTTGATGGCTCTGTTGGCTGATAGATTTCTGGAAGCAGACATAGCATGTTGTATGAGTGCTCAGATGCATCTTCTATCCTCTGCCCCTGTACAGAAATCATTTGCTTTTAATTGCTTTTTGTACCATATGACATTTTGCAGTGCTTAGTTAGCCCTTGGGCACTTTTATAACCACACAAGCACTCCATGCAAGCCGAGAATGCTCATGTCTTTGGAAACATGCTTTTGTTTGAGAAACTGTAGCCACACTGAGAACTGGGAGGTAATTTTTATGAACTAGAATGGCCTTCACTTTGGAAAACCAACACCGTGCGTATGTCAACACTGTTGAATGAAAGTAGCTTATCATCGCTCTCTTATAGCACAAAAGCATGCATGGACAGCTCTTGGAATATGAGAAAGAGCATTTCTCCCACCCACTTACCCCTGACAACTTTGGCAGGGCAGAAATGATCCAGCAACGTGCAGTGAAGTGAGTGCATTCACCTATTATTTTCTGAATGTTGATGTACAGCTGCTCCCTACAGCTGGGGCCAGAAAGGTAGGGCAGAGTACATTTTTAACCAGCCAGGTTAGCAAATTAGACATATAGTAAAAGAACTCATGGTCATGATGCCTCAGTACATTGGATTAGAGGACTGAGGGCATGAGAAAACGAGGGGAGCACAGGGACACCTGGACCAAAAACATTAGATACAACCAATTTTTGTGTTGGTCTGCATTGCATATGCATAGCCTCAGACCTAGAGAAGGGAATGGATGTGTATTTCTTGCTGTAAGCTGCCAGTTTCTTAATCAAAATTGTGCTTTCTGGAAAGCCCAGCAGTCTCCCAGCTGTGAACAATTACTGCATCTGGCCCTTGTGAGCCTCCCCTATGCCTCAATGGAGTCCAGCTCCACAAACTTCCGACACCTGCTAAGAGGGATAAATTGGATACTTGATCATTTGACCTCTTCTAGGAATGAAGTCACAGTTCACTGTAGTGTTTCAGGGATCTTTTAAAGAAACAGAATATCTTTCCCTTTTTTACAGGCTTTCCCCAAACTGTTCTGTTTCTATCCCCCACTCATGCAAAAGAAAAAACAAGTTTCTGTGCTTTGTAAAGTATTTGACAGCCCCACCACTCTAGGGTGGTATGTTAGGATTTTTATGCCAGCTAAGTCCTTTAAGGATAGAACGCTACTTCTGTGAAAATTGTAAACTGTATCAAACTTGGAAATCCAGGGAGGCCAAATCCTCCACGGGCATAAATCAGCAGAGTTCTAAGTGGAGTCAGACCAGGTGAGGACCTAACCCCCATCTGTGTCGTTTGGCACTCCTTGCTACTTTTACACATTGAGATGTGCATCTCATGCATGCATGCATTTTATGCATTTTAACTGGAGCTGGGCCGGATCAGATCTATATTGGAATGCTCCAATTGCCATAGGTGTTCGGATTGGGAGGCCTCTTCAGGCCCCATCTCTAAATAGAAAGAATCATTTTCTCACACGCAGTTCACCTTCTCCTTCTACCAGATAAGTTGGTAAAATAATAGGGCTGCATTTGTGGTGTCACAACGAATCCACGGCAATGGACTGATGTACTAAAAAGGGGGTTGACTTCACTTTTTGAACAAACAAAAGAAACAAAGCACAACACATCACACTGGCCTGTCCAGGAAGACCTGCTTCTAACGCAAATACCTTCAGTAATAGTGACAGAAATACAGAAGATGTAGACTATATCATCCTTTACACTTAAGGCTGGTCTAGACTATGCAGTTATGGTCACGTAAAGCAGCTTATGTCTACCTAATTATGACAGTATCTGTATTACAGCCTCTCTCACACCAACGTACGTGCTCTACTACACCAATATTATAGCTCCAGCTCCAGAAGAGGCGTGGGGCTTATGTTAGGGTAGTTAGGATGACGCAGTGTGTTGGCTATCTTGTCAATGTCACGGCAGCAGCTCTGAAATCGACACGAAAGCCAGGCAGCTAAAACCAAGCTGGCCCCCTGCGCCCTTGGAGAGCGGGACAGTTCTGGACACAAATTGAATTGGCTCCTAGCTCATAAGCTGCTTTCTGAACGAGTAGTTGGGCTTCTGGGCATGCTAGTGGCGGCTGCAAATACTACAAAGAACCTTAAATGAAAGGGAGCGGAAATTAGCGCTCACTCTATAGCTTGAATTTACAGAGTGTGTTTGTCCCCCTCTAGTGGCCAGATCATGACACAAGCGGAAGTGGTTCTTCAGCTCGAGCTGAGTAATTTTATTTCCAAGCCCCACGGAACAGCCTGACCAGCAGCAAATTACACAGACATAAAACATCACACAAAAAGATATTTGTAACCTTCCCCTCCCCAACTTCTTTTATCTTTCTTTTAGGAACTGCTTTTTGTAGTAGATGTTTAAACCATCACACAACTGATTTTTTTTTTTAAATGAGCTGTTGGTATGCATGGTTCTAGGTTAGGTTCTAGGCACAACCTAGAACGTCAGTGATTGACATTATAAGACCAAACGCACCCAAACCCCTATTAATATACCTCCTTATTGCTATTAAAATCATGGGGTCTAAGTTAGCCGTTACTACACAAGAGTCATGGTGGACAGTTCCCTGAAAATATCCACTCAATGTGCAGCAGAAGTCAAAAAAAACCTAACACAATGTTAGAAATGTTAAGAAAGGAATGAATAAGACAAAAAATATATATATTACTCTGCCTCTTTATATATCCATGGTACGCCCACATCTTGAATACTGTGTGTAGATCTGGTTGCCCCATCTCAAAAGAGATACAACACCAAAACTGAAAAATGTACAGAAAATAGCAATTAAAATGATTAGGGATATGGAAAAGCTTCTATATGAGAAGAAAATAATAAGCTGTTACTTTTCAGCTTGCAAAAGAGACAATAAAGGTGGGGACATGATAGCAGTCTATAAAATCATGTCTGGTATGGATGAAAGGTGCACTGATGTCACTGAGTGAAGTTTTTGTTTGTTTTAACATAACTAAACCAATAATAGCAGCACCTCATACATATTGCCACCTGCCTAATCATCGATACCTGATTTGTGTTTTATAGACATTGTCATTGTTTTTAGGAGGGAATAAGAGAAGGAGATGGTAGTGGACATTTTTGTATGGAATTTCTGAATTGATTGTGGGTTTTTTTGATTATTTTTTTTAAAAAGGAAAAAGCACAAAAATGGTTGTGGCGGTAGACATTTGCTGACACCTTGAAACAAGATCTTCTCTCTCCTGGACCTGAAAGCTTTGCAGGCCTTAAAAAACAGAAAAACCCAAAACAAAACAACCCTCTCCCCCCAATATCTTAAGTAAATTCCATAATCTAAAAGTGCTTGGCTGTACCATCAACCCTACACACCTTAGGGATCTCACTGAGGCCCCAGTGATTAACCTGAGGAAACATGGAACATTTCTGGTCTCTTCCAAGATCCATAAAGTTTAAGATAAAGGCTCATACAGAACCCTTGTCTCAGCCTGTGTGTGTCTGTCGAGATAAGAAATTTACCCGCAGTGTACGATCAGCTGTACCAACTGTGAAAAGTGAGTGAAAATTCATAGTGTAGCAATAACCTATAATAATAAATGTTGAAAGGAAAACGATACAAAAGGGAGACAAAAAAAACCAATTTGTCCAAAGAAAAGGGCCTTCTGATGGAACTCAAGGGCTGCGGTAAGGTCATCCATGGTAAACAAGAAAAGAAGGGCTAGAAATTAATTATTCAACAATGGATGTGTTGGAAATTAGGCTTAACTGATGGACCAAAAAAAAAAAAAAAGAGAGATGCCTTGGCTATTCCACCCATCACTCCCTTCTGGGTCCCTTTAGAAGACCTTGTAGGATGGGGGGAGGGAATGAAGAGGCAGCGGCAACCACAATGCCCGCTGACTGAAAAACAAGGAAAGAGTGAGTTTCACCATCGTGGCTGCCAACTCCACCATCGCCTGTGAGATATCCTGGACCTAACTTCATCTTAATCTTGAGAGATGTCCTGACCAGGCCAGAAAGAGGGACTCAGATGAAATCAGTAGCTGGTATGTAAGACACTGTCATCATCTCATCTGCCCTCTGCACATGTCCTTTTCCTTCCCCACTTTATTTCTTCCCTTCCCTATCCCCCCTCTTTTGCTTTCTGTCTAATAAAAGCCTAGCATAACTGCCCTCATTGCATATTCTGAAAGACCACTGCAAGCCTGTGACCAGAAACGTAGCTAAAAGGAATGCCCTATACTGCATGATGCTGGAGCAAGTTTGCCAGGTCTCTGGGGCTATGTCTACACTTGTTAATATAAGTCGACTTAGCTAAGTAGACTTAACAAAGTCGACTTTAAGTCAACTTTGTTAAGTCAACTTAGCATGTCTACACTTAAATTTTAAGTCGACTTTGGGGGGACCCTACAAAGTCGACCTAGAGTGTCCACACTGGACGCCTAGGTTGAATTGTAGGGGCTAGGTGGACCTTGGACTGGTTCATGGTGGTGGGGGGCACCCCTTGCCAAGTGCCAGGGGGCTCAGCCTTTGCCCCATTGTACCTGGGTATAGGGACAGGGTGGGCAGGGCTCTGCCCTGCCCTGTGGGGGGGAATGCTAGGCTCTCCCTGTGCCACCCACCCTGGCAGGGATGGCAGTGGGGAAGTCGATTTAGAGTCGACTTAGGGCTACTCCACGTCTACACTGGCATAAGTCGACTTTAGAAAGTCGACTTAAGCCAAAAGTCGACTTAAAAGTAGGTTTAACAAAGTCGACTTAATTTTCCTTAAGTCGACTTAAGCAGCTTGCTTAAGTCAACTTAAGGGAAGTGTAGTGTAGATGCAGAGTAAATTAAGTCGACATAAGCAAGCTTATGTCGACTTAATTTACAAGTGTAGATGCACCCAGAGTGTCTGACCGTATTGTGCGCTGTGCCAATGTGTTTCACGCAGTGAGGTAGGAAGTGGGAGTCATTACCTGGAGGTAGGCATGGTAATATTTTGATTGGACCAATTTCTGAAGACGAGCTCAGTATATGCTCAAAAGCTTGTTCCTCTCACTCACAGAAGTTGGTCCAGTCAAAGATATTACTTCAACCTCTTGTCTCTCTGCTACTTCGATGGGTACACATATCCTGTTGGCTCAGGGTAGAGGAGACAGCGCACAGAAGAGAATTTAGGAAGTTGACATAAATTACACAAGCTACTCTAAGTAGCTTGTGTAGCTCCAGTCAACTGCTGCTAAATTTCGTGCTAAGTATAGACCAGGCCAAATTTATTACCATTTAAGAGACTGTCAAACAAGGGATGGGGCGTCTTTCTAATGATTCTCTTCAGGTGAAGGGAAAGTGAACAACAAACGTTGTTAAAAAGGATGCCTTACTTAATACTTGACGGATGTTTTAAGTGCTTTAATAGTTTGTTTTCTTCTTTTCTGCACCTTTAATAAAAGGTTTTAAATGATTTATAATGTGTTTGGCATAGTATGAAGCAGAATGACATCTCTGTACCCTAAACCCCAAACTGTGTTTAAAACTGTTTAATGTTGGACAGTTACAGGGTTGTGTTAACTCCTTTGACTCTTTGGGCCCTTTATTCCATTTAAATTAATACAATGGATCTTATACAGCCTTCAGGAAGGCTCTTTCAACCTCTCCACTCCTTACAGGTCCACAGGAACCTTTTCCCCACTTCAGATGTTTCCAATAATTTACAGTAACGTATTTCATTATGCCTTTTGCTATGTGTCTCAGGGATACGGTGCAGCCAGTCCTTCCTTAGCTCTGCACTTCTATACTTGCTCTCTACACTGTTTTCTAGGGGCTTGTAAGTCAAAGCCAAATTTCTCAGCCGAGAACTGCAGTCTGAAGCCATTTGCACTTCAGTGTATAGCACCCTTATTGAGCCTAAAGAGTTAACAATACAACAGATTCTTATATACCAGTATGTGGTTTTCTTTATATTTAATATACAAATATTTAGAACTCTCCTAACACACAAAGATTCCTCTAGGTGAGGGCTCGTGTCATGCCAAATTTCAACTTTTACACCCCAACCACTTCAGCCTCACAATCATACATACATTTCTTTTAAATTAATAATGAGTGTTTCCCCTCCCCCCAACACCCACCCACAAACCTCATACTTAAATAGCAGAACATTTCTTTTCCCTTATTATTCTATTCCAGGCAGAAAAGAACCATGGAAAATTTCAGCCCAAAACATAAAAGTTTCACCAAGTTAACAGAAAGTGGAAACAGATTAGAATGGAAACCATTCTGGTACCTTATCTCTGTTATGCTAATTTACAGATATTATTCCCTTAGGCTTACTCTAATGCCGAACTACATTTTCTCACTGATCTTTGCTACAGGACAGGAGGATCATGTGTTCTGGGATATTAAAATATATGAGATCCTTACTGTACATTTTAGTCTGTCATAAACAAAATTGTTTACTGATCTTGTAACCTGGTGTCTCCTACTCATATATCTTCATGGCATTCTAGCTCAGTAGAAGCCATCATAATGAATAGATAGTGATGTGATACAATCTTTGGTGCTCTGAATTCATGGATATTGAATAACTGCATAGACAACATTGATAGAGGATGTAGGCATGCATCTAAAAAGGAAATATTGTAAAGGCCAGAAGCATACAGCCTGCAATTGCCTCACTAGAGATTCTGTATTAATATTTCAGTATCTCATTCTTGTGACAAAAACTGTAAATAGGGGAGAAAGGAATAGAATATTAATCCATTCCCGGGCCGAGTCACAAAATGCAGCAAGATATAGAGAAAAGCTAATACTGGCTCTAAGGCTGCAGTCCCAGAATCCTTATAAATGTTGCTCTTCTTTTAGAGATTTCCCTCATTCATATCCTTCCAGGGCCCAATTCTTCCCTTCCATATCTGTCATCATTTACACCTGGGCACAGTGAGTACCAAATGCTATCATTCTTTAATCTCTTGCACCAGGCATGATATTTTACGCCCACTTTGCCAAGGTGAAAGTGACTTTGGTTTTGGGTCTTTGGCATATATGAGTTTGAGGATTATGCACTATGTGGAATAGATTAAACAGCCTAATCCTGCACTCAGTTAGAAACTCACGTGCTGTGAGAGTAAGGCTGTGGCCTGGAAGCCAGACTGTGAAGGAGGCAGTTTGACAAAACATGAACTCAGCATTCTAGAGGGGCAAAGAGTGAGTTTCAACTGGAACGTGTATCACATGTGGAGCCTGACTTGTTACTGAACTGGGGAAGTTTGCTTGATGTTCTGTGGGAATGCCCACAGGACAAATTGCTGAAGGATTTGTTAATAACTATAAGCATCTGTAAGTACAAGCTTTGATATTGTTCCCTTTCCAAAGCTCTTTATATCAAGGTTTAACGGTACTGCATAATCCACTTACTGCTCTTAGGAACATTCCTCATGCATCATCATCAAATGTGCATAGCCTATTGGGGACCATTTCACCAGCCACAGTGACCTCGGTTGATGGAGTTGCACCAGGCACCATAACATGAAGTTTCCAGATCTGGTTCAATCCTGCAAATCTGTAAATCTCTAGGGTAGTCACACGGATGGTGTTAGGTAGAGGCAGGGGGTGCACCCCTTCATGTGTCAAAGGGTGTGTACTAGAATGTTTTTGTCCATCCTTGGGACATGGCTTAAGAGCATGCAAAACTACTTTTGAATGTAGGGAGTGATTGGAGGATGGCCAGATCTCTGTGCAATTGAGGCATACCACACAAAAATCAAGTTTTATGTTCAAGAGTTTGTCCTGACAGCATATATGGAATGTCTCCATCCTCTGCAAGTCTGCCTGTGAGAGGGTTCCAGGTTTCTGGCCTGTATAGCAGTACAGGCATTACACAGGTATAACAGAACCTGAACTTTGTCTCTGAGCAAAGACATTTTTCCATCCATAAGAAGACATGACCTTCATGCAGGAGGCAGCGAGTCCTCCTCAGAGGATGCCCAGTTGCTGCAATCCTTTGAGCTCTGCTTGCAGCCGACTCAAACAAAATTGTCAATACTCAATGTGCTTGATCCAACCTGCACTGGGAAATTCTGGTGGGCCAGCTCTGAGGTTCTGGAACTTTGTCTTCTGCCATGAGACGTTCAACCTCATAGTACAGGCAGCATCATGGAAATCTTGAAGGGCAAAGTTGAAATTCTCTGGCTTCTCCCCAAGCAAGCCAATGTCATTGGCATAGTCTTGGTCAGTGAACTCTACTTGACCAACCTTCATTCTGAGATGTAGAATAGCAAAGCTTAATGTCTGTTAGAGACTAGTTCCAACATGAGAAAGCACACCCCTGCTGCATAGCTGAGGTTTTGTAGAACACAGCAAAAGCTGAAAACTAATGCACACTCTTGCACTGATAGTGGTTTGAAGATCACACACCAGGTGTAGTAGAACAATCTGGGATGCAAATTCCTTTAACCGAGAGCCAAAATGCTGATCTGTTGACCTCATCAAAAGCTGCTTTGATGTTGACATATGCCATATGAAACAGGCCATTAAGTTCTCCTTGCAGCCCAGCCAGGAGTTACGTGGTAAGGGCAGCATTCATTGTCAATCACCCAGCAATGAAACCTAATTGCTGTGGACAACAATGCCTGGTAAGGAACAGCTGCATGCTACCAAGCAGAAAATGAGTGAGGACCTTTCCAGGGAACAACAGCCAGGAGATCAGCTTGTGGCTGCTCCCCTTCATCCCCTTGACCCTTGTACAAGGACACTATGATGCCATCTTTACATTCTGCAGGTTTTCTGCTAACACCCATACTTTTAAAGTAGTGGAGGCAGACCAATGCTCTCTGGTCCCAAGGTCACTTCTGAGAGGCTGGGTGCAATACCATCAATGTGGCAGTGTGTCCATTCAGTAACATCTGGCTGGGATGGAGACTCAGTGTTTATCCCTTGGTTTGCAGCTGTATGGATTGCCAGGTCTCATCGCTCTGGACAATCACCAGCAGGACTGTGGTACAGCAGGCTTTCAGAATGTGTTTGCCATTTGCCCAAGATCTCCTGCTTTGATTAGTGGGGAGAGATATCTGCTTTCATAATGGGAATGTTAGAAGGCAGCTTGTGGCTACCAGCCAGGTATATGATAGCTGTGTAGGCATGATATAGATTGTTGTGCTTGAGGCGATCCTCTGTTTCATCAGCCAGGAAATTGATGATGATCTCATGGTCACATTTTACTGTGGCCCAGAAAATCCCCTTCAGTCATTTACACTTTTGGATGTCTCCCTGTTTGCATGCCTCTTCTTTTTTTGCTATTATATCAAAGGTATCTTTAGAAAGCCAAGGTTTCTTGCACGACCAACTAACACCAATTATTTCAGTGGCAGTAAGTGATATACTGTTACATATACCAGTGTTTCTCAATCTTTAGTGGACCGGGGAACACCTAAAGGTATTAATTAATTTACATGGAACACCTGATGAAAATTTTCTCAAAAAAGCCACTATATACTAGCCATAGTGTTCGCAATATCTGCATATTACATACTCCTGTGAAAGCAATTCAGGAAACCAAATTAAATACAATGTTATGAACATAATGTGTTTACTTCTAAAATATAGATACTTAATGATTGTGCACATAACTTAAAACTGAAATTACTCAAGTTTTAATGGGAATTTTGCACCTTGCATGTTCAAACGATGTTTATCTATTCTTGGAGTGAGATTCGTGAAAGAAAGTCTTACCATGAAATTTATGCCCAAGGTATTGCGATGCAGACAATAACAGCAGTGGTAAATTTGTAACTGAGCCAGCCACAGCAAAGGAGCAAAGCACCCATGGAAGCTTTGCTGTGACAGGGGCATTTTAAATTGCCCAGGCACATGTTGGCTCGCCATGTTATTCTCCCAGCTCTGCACCTTCCAATAGGGAGGGGGCAGGGGCGGTCACAGAACACCTTCACTGTGTCCACAGAGCACCAGTGTTCCACAGACCAGCTGACATATACAATTCTAAGCAGTCTCCACAACATCCAAGAAGTTCCTGTATGTGATCACTGATAACTTGTGCATGTATCCCACTGACATTTAAAAATAATAATTTGCCATCATTTAAGCAGCTTGTTGATCGATTTGTTGCAAACAATGTATTCATTAAATTGGGCCCTTGTCCGTGAACATCCAGTGGTTTTTACATCAATGTTTGGGCCTTCTTGTAGCAAGAATTCTTGGCTATCCAGTCCATGGAATTCAGGGACCAGTTCTCTATCTTTGCACAGTTGTGTGCTAGGTACAGAAACAAGAAGAGTGTGGAAAAAGGTGGATTTAAGACATCTTTGCATTCCCCATATTCTCGGGCTGCCTGGAAACTTGCCCCACTCCTAGCATAAGCAGGAACAGTCTTGGAGCTATTCTAATTTACATGCTGGCTACTGCTACCTAGGGGCTGAGAAACCAGACTATAGATTTCCCCCCCACACTCATGTTATGTCCCCTTTTCCTCCTCCCCATTTCTGGCATCCCCTTGCCAAATGGGAAAACTAAGTCACACTGCAGTTCAGAAACAGAGCCAAGAATAGAATCCAGCACTTTTAGAATGGCATTTTCACAAGCACTTTAGTACTGCCTTGACTCTGTTCCCACCGCGTTTTACCATTGGACTTTAATGGGAGCAGATTTAGGCCAGCACAATCGCATTTGGGGCGGGGGGGGGGAGGTGGTAACACACACAATGCCAAGTCACATGCTTTACCACTAGGCAACAGACAGAGCCAGATTAACTCAGTGGCTTTAGGGGCTGCAGCCTGCCCAGATTTTGAGGGGATCCCACGAAAACATAATGTATACTAAATGCAATGGAACAACGTGGCTGTTTTACTAAACCGTGTTCAACTGGGGCAGCGGCTGCCTATCACATGGCCTATTTGACCTGCAATCAAGTCACATGCCAGGCTAGGCAAGATCACAGTGCAAATGTGACACAATTTAGAAGAACTTGTAAAAATATCTGGTCTGGACCGAGCACCTTGAAAGTACGAGTGGGGTTAAAAAGCACAACTACCACAGTGCCTTTGCACCAAAAGATCATTAAACGAAGAACCAAAGCCAACACGTTATTGCAATAAAAGCAAAAAGTCAACAGAAGGAAACAACTGATGGTGATGGATTAAAATGTAACTGGCATGTCCTAATTTCACAGTCGGGCGATTTCAGGACAGAAGGACATTGCCACATAGGAAGGTAATAATGTAGTGGATCTGCAAACTGATCAATATGTGAAAGGCCCAACAGGTTTTGAACCTGGGCCTGCAGAAGAGACATTAGCATGCGGCCACCCAGACGCAGCTACTTTAACTGGTTTCACACTCCACTACCTACAACCTGCTGAGGACAGACAATGAAAGGTCCCACCTTAAGGGGTGTGATAGGCAGCAACCTCAGAGGTCCTGGTTGACTTCCCACCTGATATAAATCCAAGGGACATTCCAGGAAATGCTCAGGCAACAGCATGGATCTCCTGTAGCTGCCACAACCTTTCCTACTCCCTGTTCTTGAACTCCCAGATTCAACCTCAGCCTGACTTGGAGCTCACATCCTGACCTGCATCCTGAGAGCTGAACCTGAATGCCAATCCTTGTTATTGACACTAGCCTAGAACTTGACTATGAGCTCCTCTGCTACCCTCAGCCTCAGGTTTAACCCTTGATCATGACTGCCTTAGTTAAGACCCTGACAGTGTAGCAATTGATGCTGCCCTCTGGGGTCCAGCAACTGAGACGCTGCCACGTTACTGGATTATAAAAGAACTTCGATTGTGTTAAAAATTTAACTTTTTAAGCATCTGAAAAAAAATGACAAAAATCACATGCTGACTGAAAGATGGAAAACCTGTGGTCTTTATGCACCATCAACAAGGTCACTGGTCTGCTCTGAGTGCTGATTACGTGTAGATTTCTCTTCTGCACCTGCATTTAGTGATTCTCAATTTAATGATGGAAGACATGCTACAGTTCCCATTGTAGAGCATGAAAGCTATGTTTCTCATCAAAGCACAGTGCTTACATAGACTTCCCAGGCAGACGCCAAAGGGCCAGTAGACTGTGAACTGAAAAAAATAATTTGAAAGTGAGCTGGTGTTTGGGGAGAGGCATGCTTAGATTAGTTGTTGCAGTAGTAAAGTTTCTTACTGAGCATGGTCTTCTATTTAGAGGAGAAAATGAAGTTGTCATTTCTCTTAAGAAGGACATTTAGTTGGGAAACTTTGAATTGTTGAGTCAGTTCGAGCTTTTCCTTGATGAACATATTAAAAAATATGAATATGCTGGTAACGGAAAGCCTTTGTACCTTCAGATATTTGCAAAGACTTTGTTTTTCTTTAAAGGGGCATAAAGTACTTTCCAAAATAGTCAACTGTATATTGCAAAGTACTTTTCCTGTAACTGTAGACTCCTCTCCAGACATATGCCATGTTCATAGATTCCAAGACCAGAAGGGACCATTGTGATCAATAGTCTGACCTCCTACTTCTATTGCCTCCTGACAGGTCACAGAAATTGCCAAAAATAATTCCTAGATCTTAGTTTTCGCAAAGCATAGAAAAAAAAGTCTAGCTTTTAGAAAGATATCCAATCTTGATTTAAACATTGTCAGTGATGCTGTATCCACCACGACCCTGGGTATACAGTTCCAATGGTTAATTACTCTGTCAAAAATGTACACTGTATTTCATCTGAATTGGTCTAGCTCCAACTGTCAGTCCCTAGACTGTGTTATACCTTTCTCTGCTACATTGAAGAGCCCATTATTAAATATTTGTTCCCCATGTAAGTACTTACAGACTGTAATTAGCCACCTTTTAACATTTTATTTGTTAGCATTAAATAGATGGAGCTCTCTGAGTCTATCACTAAAAGCACATTTTCTAATCCTGTAGTAATTTGTCACTTTTCACTGAACCCTTTCTAATTTATCAACATCCTCCTGGAATTGTGGGCACCAGAACTGGACCAAGGATTCTGTCAGCGGTCTCACCAGTGCCAAATACAGAGGTAAAATAAATTCTCTATGCCTGTTCTAGATTCCCCTGTTTGTGCATCCCAGGATCACAATGGCTCTTTTCACCACAGCTTCAAAATAGGAACTCATATGTTGCGGATTATTCACCATGACCCTCAAATCTTTTTCCGAGTCACTGCTTCCCAGGATGGAATCCCAAATCTAAGTTCAGTGTACTTTTTTTATTCCTGGGTTAAGCCCTATTGAAATACATATTGTTTGCTTGCACCCCCTTAACTAAATGATCCAGATCACTCTGAACAAGTAACCCGTCTCCTTTATTATTTATCACTCCCTCAATTTTTGTGTCAGCTGTAAACTTTACCAGTGATGATTTTATAATTTTTTTCAGGTCATTGATAAAAATGTTCAATAGCATAGGGCCAAGAGCTGATCCTTGACACCCACTTGATGACAATTCCCCACTCACAATTACATTTATTTGTTTCTTAATTTTTAATCCATTTAAGGTGGACCATGATTATTTTATATCATCCTAATTTTTTAACACTATGCCTTGCAGTACCAAGTCAAATGCTTTCAGAAGTCTAACTCTATGACCTCAGCATTATTTCCTTTATCAACCAAACCTGTAATTTCATGAAAAAGGAGAGTTAGTTGACAGTATCTTTTTCCATAAACCTATGATGATTTCCATTGATTACATTACCCTCCCTTAATTCTTTGCTAATTAAGTTCCATTGCAATCACTCCATTATCTTGCCCAGGATCGATATCAGACAAACAAGACTAAAACTATCCAGGTAATCCTGTTTACCTTTTCTAAAATATTGGCACAACATTAGTTTTTTTTCTGTCTTCCCCCACTTCTCCAGTGCTCTAAGATTTATTGAAAAGTCAGTATCAACGGGCCAGCAAGCTCTTCAGCCAGCTCTTTTAACACTTCTGGATGAAAGTTATCTGGACCAGCTGCTTTATAAGCATCTAACTTTAATAGCTTCTGTATAACATCCTCCAGAGACATTAGTGTAATAGAAAGAATGTTCTCATTACCATACGATGAGGCTATATTGTCTATTTTGTCCCCAGATACAGAACAAAGTATTTATTAACTATTTCTGCCTTTTCTGTTCTGCATTATTGTTTATGAATTCTACCTTTTCTATCTAGTAATGGACCAATACCATTCTCAGGATTCTTTTTCTTCATAATATATTTAAACAATAACTTCTTTTTGTCCTTAATTTCATTAGCCATAGATTTTTCTTTGTGCCCCTTCACTTCTCTTATCAATTTTCTACAGTTCCTAACTTCTGATTTATATTCATTACTATCAACTTCCCCTTTGTTCTATATTATTTTTATAGCTGGCTTCACTTCCCCTCTAAAATCTGGTTTTTTTGGGGGGTGGGGTTTAGTGAGCATGATCTTTTTCTTCAATTATGGCTTTCTGGGCATCTAGTAAGGTGTTCTTAAGTGATTCCCAATTATCATTCACATTTTTTTATTACATTCTTCCTCATACCTGATTTGGATCAACTGTTTTCAGCTTTGTGGAATTTGCCCTATTAAAGCATCAAGTATATGCATTACTGGCCTTTATTCCAATTGTACATTATAAATGTGATCATTATACCATTAGGTTTTAGTTCTGTAATCAATTCTTTCTTTTTTAGGGTGAAATCTAATAAAGAATTATTCCATGTTGACAACACTTTTTGCATTACGAAATTGTCATCTATAATGTTCAGAAATCCCAAGGATGTTTTAGTACTGGCACTGTGAGACACTCAGCATATGAAGGTTGAAGTGCCCCATGAAAATGCAGTCTTTTTTTCCTATGAATTATAAATAGGTGCATAAGTTATCTCTGACTAACCTGATTTCCTTCTATTATGAAATGACTGGCATTGTGGCTGTGGGGAAAGCAGTGGATGTGACATACCTTGACTTTAGCAAAACTTTTGATACGGTCTCCCACAGTATTCTTATCAGCAAGTTAAAGAAGTATGGGTTGGATGAATGGACTACAAGATGGATAGAAAGCTGACTAGATCATCAGGCTCAACAGGTAGCAAACAATGGCTTGATATCTAGTTGGCAGCCAGCATCAACCAGAGTGCCCCAGGGGTTGAGTCTAGGGCTGGTTTTATTCAACATTTTTATTAATGATCTGGTCTAGAGGATGGTGTGGATTGTACTATCAAGCAAGTTTCCAAATGAGACTTAGCTGGAGGGAGTGGTCGATATGTTGGAGGGCAGGGATAGGATACAGAGTGACCTAGACAAATTAAGTTCCAAAGGGGTAGCTGTGTTAGTCTATTGCAGAAAAACAACAGAGTCCTGGGGCACTTTTAAAGACTAACAGATTTATTTATCGCATGAGCTTTCCTCCCACAAAAGCTCATGTGATAAATAAATCTGTTAGTCTTTAAAACTGCCACAGGACTCTGTTGTTTTTCTAGACAAATTAGAGGATTGTGTCAAAAGAAATCTGATGAGGTTCAATAAAGTCAAGTTCAGAGTCCTGCTCTTAGACAGAAGAATCCCATGCACTGCTACAGATTAGGGTCTGAGTAGCCAGTGAGCAGTTTTGCAGAAAAGAACCTGGGGGTTACAGTGGACAAGAAGCTAGATATGAGTCAAGGAGGCATATTGAGCTGCGTTAGTAGAAGCACTTCCTGCAAATTGAATGAATTGATTATTCCCCTCTATCCAGCACTGGTGAGGCCCCATTTGGAATATTATGTCCGGTTTTGAGGCCCCCACTATAGGAAGAATATGGACAAATTGGAGAGAGTTCAGCAGAGGGCAACAAAAATTCTTAGGAGGAGAGGCAGAGGGAACTAGGTCTATTTAGCCTGCAGAAGCGAAGAACAAAGGGGAATTTAATAGCAGCCTTATCTACCTGAAAAGAGGTTTCCAGGGAGGATGGAGCTAGGTTGTTCTCTGTGGTTATAGATGACAGAACTAGGGGCATTGGTCTGAAGTTGTAGTAAGGAGGTCTAGATTGGATATTAGGAAAATCTTTTTCACTATGAGGATGGTGAAGCATCCGAAAGTGTTACCTAGGGAGGTGGTGCATCTCCATCCTTGTTGGTTTCTAAGGTGCAGCTTGACAAAGCCCTGGCTGAGATAATTTAGTTGGGATTGTTTCTGCTTTGAGCAGAGGGTTCGACTAGATGACCTCTTGAGGTCCCTTCCAACCCTAATCTTCTATGTTAAGGAGGCAGTCATCCTATTCCCTACTGTGATTGGGTGGTTTTTAGCAGACATCAACTAATACCCCATCTTGTACTTTATCTGTTCAAACATTGATCCATGAGCACTCAAGATCATTTTTCTAAAGGTATCAGTAACCCAGAAACTAATAATGACATTTTTGACAGTGCTATCCCCCCTCCCTACCCCTACACACTTTACCCACTCAATCCTTCCTAAATAGGTTAGAACCATTAATTTGAACGTTCTGATCACGTCAATCATCCCATTGGGCTTCAGTCATACCAACTTGATTGATTTTATGCTCAGTGAACAATTTCAGTTCCTCTTGTTTGTTACCTGGGCTCCTAGCACTGATGTATAGGCAGTTTAAGAATTTCTTTTCTTCATGTCCTGTCGTTTCTTGATTAAGTTAGTTCACTAGATCTCAATTTTGTGCCCCCACATCTCTGACAATCCCACACTTAATTCAGCCCTCACTATGCACTGTTCCTTCCTCTGTCTTCTATTGAGGGTTAAGCATAAATCATATTGCACGCTGTGTATATATGTATATCCCTGGAGTAAGGCTCTTACTCTAGCATAACACTCTTTTTCTTTCTGTGTCATCTGCACCCTTCAAGATGACTCATCACAAACCTCATGCTTGTGATCCTGAAGCAGTTGCCATTAGATGATTACAGCATAAATACGGAAAGCAGCTAGTCCTTTTTATTTGTGCCACTTCTCAGAAGTAAAATCACTCTTGTGCAGGCATCCACAGGAGATCTGTCAGAGGTCATTTTAAAAAATAAAGAAATTCCTTTACAAGATTTACTTCAAAATTTTAGGGCCTGATTCACCACTGCTTTAACTCCACCAGAGTTACACCAGCATAAAAATGAAGTAGTGTAATGGTGTCAAGAGGGTATCAAAAGATCTATATTTGTAAGTGAGTTTATGAAAGGGACAAGACGGACAGCCCTGGAGAGAAACTACTCTATTTACTCCAAGAATAATAAGCTTAGTTTTAAAAAACAGTTAAGGTTGCTAAGTGACATCAGCATCCTCCCCTATCACATCATTTACAAATCCCAAGCATTTAGAAGCAAGGAAATTAATAGCTAAAAGACTTCATAAATCTTACACTGCCCACACCACATACACCAGCTCATTACTATTCTTATCAAGTTTCAAGAAATGCATAATTCACTACTGAAGAGTCATGATCACATGCATTAATCTAGTATATGACACACACTACCCACCAGACAAGTTGGACCAAACACCTAAAGGTCCACAGGAGTTCATAATCCTGCTGAGGCGCCATTTTATAAAGATATATATCATGATCATTGGCAGAGACCATTTTTATAGTGCAGATGCAGAGAGTCATTGAACCAGACTGTAAATCCAGTATTTAATGAATTCCACTTCAAGCCAGGCGATATGTTAGCACCACCATGGCAGCATCTAAGACACTGCAGAGCACAGGCCTATAGCACATGAGCTGCAGAAGTGGCTGGAATCCTGAGCTTGATCCCTTCTGATAACCCCTTGTGGGGTTAATCACCTACGCTTTCTTGCGTGGTGACCACCAGTAACCGCATTTTGCACCAGACAAAGTGGGTGGGAGCCCACGCAAGTTTGTGCCCGATGAAATTTGTTAGTCTTCAAGGTGCCACAGGACACTCGTCGTTTTTGCTCTACCCTGGGAGCATCCACCACCTAAGCTGTGAGTTCAGTCTCCATGCTCATTCCGGACCCTGCCCTCTGTTGACACAGCCAAGGCTCCATTAACAGTCAGCAGAAGATTGCTTGCTGCAGGCTGGATTTACTCTAATTCTGTAATTGGCAATTTTTCTACTGACTGATTCCATCTTTTCCATCCTGCTGCCTGATGACCCCCATTTTGTGAACTATTACCTGATATTGCACAGAATGGCCAAATATAGCCATCAGCCATGATTAAACCCAGAGACAGCTGATTTTCTAAAGCAATGATGGCCCAGCAGTTCCACTGAATTTCACAATTCAAACCTTCAGTACTTTTTGAAAAGAAGCCCACTCATTTAGGCATCTAAACATAAAAGCTCATTTTAGGCCTCCATAGCTGACAATCTAGGCAAGGTAGTACAGACAATCCTAGAGCACTCATGTGACTAAAGATGAAAGGTTGTTTTCTGTGTGTTTTGTAGCAGGACATGATGCCTTGGTCTACTGCAGATTCCCTGCAAAAACCCTGGAATTCCTCATCGTTGTGAAGCAATAGTTTACAACAATCTCTCTGCCTCTCTTTATTAGGGAGTGCAATTCTATAAACCCCACAGGAAAGCTGGCCATGCCTGGAACACAGATTTACCAGCTTGTGTGTGTGCCAGTTGGAACACCATGTGGTATATGGACAACCATTTATAATATTAGTGATACCAACATTACAGAATTGCAATAAATATCAGCTAGGCAATGCCATGCAAGGTATTGAGAGAATAGTTATGATTCGCTAAGAAAAGCATGTTTATATGACTATCAGTTTTGTATTAGGAGTTCTAAATATGTATGATATGCTTGCATTTCAAACTTGTGCTGCGTTTCTGGGTGACACCCCCAGACAGGATGGAAGCAGCACTAAGCCTACTTAATGGCCTATCAAGGGAACTCAAATGTACAATGAATCCAGTGGAAAAACCCAGAGGCTACACCTTATAAGTCATCAGGACATATAAGAACTTGCCTATGCGGCTAGGGGACACGGAGGGTATTTCCCCACCATGTTCTATGTGACTGTGTTGGGACAAACGAAGTACAAGCCTGATGGCAAAAACTATAAAATACAGCCACATCTTGTCTTCATTGCTGCTTCCTACCTCTGGATTAAACTACTCCACATCTGAAACTGTGAAACAAAGGACTAAGACCCACCTCTGGTTGTACTCCAGAGGAACTGTGCAAGCCTGCAAACTGCACAATTCCACTGAGACTCTGACATATATGGACTTTGAAGTCATTTTTCTGTATCTGATTGCTTTGACTATTTAACATCTCTCTTCTTGTTTGTTTCTTTGCTTTTATAATAAACCCTTCATTTTGGATAGTGAAGGAGTCGCTGGTAGTGTGGGATATTGGGTAAGCTCCAAACTTACAGTTGTCTGGTAATGTGGCTGACCCTTTGGGGATCAAGAGAACATTTTGGTAAAGGGAAGAGAATTTAAATAGCTTATCTCTTTATTGGATCTATTTATTGATTGAGAGCCAGAGACTGAAATGCAATAAAGGGGCTGTGTATTTCTTGATAACCAGTGTGGGAAATCAGGACCATTGTTTGTGACTCATCAGGGAATCTAACTTCAGTGTTACCCATCAGTTCTGGAAGATTCTGGGTTTGGATTTCTTTTACTTTGATTTGTAGGGCCTGACATCTTGACATTTTCAGATGGGCTACCCTAGGCACAGAAGGGTTACATCAGCAACAGCAAATCTCCCTTTGAAAAGAAAAAAAGCCCCAAATTTTGGATGATTTTTGTTTCCTCCCCTCTGCTCTCCCTATACCTTCATTGTGTCACATCACTGGAGGTCAGGGAAAACACTGGAAATCATTGTTTAAAGCTGCTACAGAGGCATGCATTGGACCCTGCATAGCTGAATGCTTGTGAGTTCTAGAGTTAGAGGATTTCAGGCTAGCATGGAGAAGGATCTCTATCGAAGTAGACACTGAACTTCTGAAAAGAAAGCTGACTTCCAGAAGGAAAGAATAGCTAAGTATTA
Organism: Pelusios castaneus; assembly: GCA_007922175.1. Classification (NCBI taxonomy): domain Eukaryota; kingdom Metazoa; phylum Chordata; order Testudines; family Pelomedusidae; genus Pelusios; species Pelusios castaneus. Next base: position 4,655,594 of record ML686047.1, read on the forward strand.
TTCATTTCTAATGCAGTAGCATCTAGGGACATCAAATAAGGATTAGATTTTATTTGTGCATGGCCCCATCTAACTAGACACACAAAGACACTGCAGAGAGCTCACTCACATTATAAGGAGGGAGGTCAGTCCATCGTCTATGATTTGTCCCATCCTAGTTTTATACTATTATTTCTATAACATCCGGAAAGATGCCGAAACACATGTTCTTACTGGCTCCTATTTTCCTGTACAGCTGGAGAACTGTAGCATAAGTGCAAGAACATAGACTCAGAGTCAAGATCAGAAGGGACCAATGTGATCATCTAGTCTGATTTCTTGCACAACACAGGCCATAGAAACTCACCCGTCTACTCCTGCAATAAACCTCTAACCTATGACTAAGTTATTAAAGTCCTCAAATCATGATTTAAAGACTTTAAGGTACAGAGAATCCACCAGCAACTGAGTCATGCCCCCTGCTGCAGAGGAAGTTGGGGGGGGGGGCCCACTCAGAGCCTTTGCCAATCTGTATTGGGGAAAAATTCCTTTCCAGCCCCAATATGATGATCAGTTAAATCCTGAGCATGTGGGCAAGGCTCATCAGTCAAACATTCAAGGAAGAATTTTCTGTACTACCTCAGAACCCACCCCAATCAATTAATCATCCCATAAACATATCTACCACCAGGAGTAAAAGATCAGTCAATTACCAAAGTAGGCTGTCCTATTTTACCATCCCCTCCATGATTTAAGCTGCATTCTCTGTGAAAGATACTGAATTCTAGATATCATCTGGAATATCTTCTTTATCCTTTGTGTTCTCCCATATTTACCACAAACATTTATAGTACTATCCAATCTATCTACAGAGTCATCCTGCAAAACACTTGGGTCTGGGTATCACATATTACCAGGAGTAGTTGCATTGTAGCAAAAGGGGCACCCCTAGTCGCAAGCGCTATGCCAGGAAGTTAAGTATTGGTAGAATTAAGCCTCCAGACGCAAGCCTAGGAAGGTGGCGATCTCCTCTTCTTACTTGGCTGTGAAGCACCTAAACTCACTATAAATACTATGTACATCAGCAATCATCTAATCTGGTCTGATCATATACATTCTGTTCAGCCATTACCTGAGTTTTGGGTGGAGTTCACAATTTCTGTCGTAAGAAAGGCTGATCCAACAAATACTTCACTGTGAATAGAGAGAATAGCAGCGGTTAGCAACCTTTGCTGGCCCCTGTCCCAGCCCCGTCCTCCACACCCTCAGCAAGTGCCAGGGGAGGACAGGGATACAGGAACTCCTCCCTTCTAGCCATGCCCCCATGTGCGGGGCTCCTGTCCCCTGCTCACTGTTCTCCCTGGTGGGGAAGAGGGGGGCAGGACCAGCAGGGGACAGGAGCCCAGTCCTTTTCCTTGTTCACACACTCCCCAGCGGGGGGAGCAGCAGCGACACCACGTGCCACTTTGAATAGGTGCGCGAGCCACGTTTGGCACGCGTGCCGGGGATTGCTGACCCCTGGATTAGAGGCATCAGGATTGTCAGATAAATCTTTATGTTGTAGTTATGGACTGACATGTGTTGTTTTAGCAGGACACAGGACTGCTGGCAGAAGAAAACGGACCTCGCAGCATGCCATGCATTTACATGTATAATTCATAATAAGTCACAGAACAAGGCAAGTCCTTCCAATCCCTACAAAAGATTTTTCACACAATAAGGAAGTCAGTTAAAGCACTCAACCCACCACAGCACATGTAGCGTGCATCTCTTCCTATCTAACCTTTACTCGTTTCTCGTGGCATGAAAAGCATCTCTTTATATGCAAGACGTCATGTTCTCTTGCTCTTCCTAAGAATGTCAGGCATTTAAGACTTCCGACAGGGCACAGCTGCTTATATAATGGAGAGATAGGAAGAACTGTATGGTTCTGTAACCCATTATGTAATATGATACAAACAGGTTTTAATCATAATAATCATGGGAATTTGTATTGATTTATTCACACAAGAGATTCTGCTGCGCTTACAGAGACAGCTGTTTTTTGTGATTCCCCATAACTGCCAAGGATTTGGCGCACACCAGAATTTGAACTCTATTAACAAAACAGGAACTCCAAACCCAACCTGGGAATGACATTACTTGTTAGTCTTTAATTTATACATGACCAACCATCATGTTGCACAAGGAAAGGAACCGACTTAGAGAGGTGAATTGATCACATGGAAAAGCTTTACATTGTTAAGGATCTACCAGAGCCAGCTCTGCCTTTCCTTTTTAACAATCTGTTTATGCTTGAGCTAATAGAATGTGGGACTCACATACAGTCTATGGAGGACATTAAGGACCTTAATTAATTAACTAACCACGTTTGCTCTGCCACACCCACACAAATCTACTATTATTTTATTTTTCCAAATGATTTTCATTAGAAATGTGGATGCAGAAAATTGATGCCTCATAATATGGTATTTCTGCTTATGAAATTGATCCCATACCATATGCTTGTACATGTCCTTTCCTTTTTGTCCGTCATTCAAGGCAAAAGCTTGCTTTTGGGTTCACAGTAAAAGGCTGTTCTTAGCTACATCAGAATAAATCCAAAGTAACCCCATTAATGTCAGTGAATGAATTTTGGAATTATTTCATTACTACAAGTAAAATTTTGCCCTAGATCTGTTACATACTTGAACTTCACTCCACGCCCCATAGTCTCAATAAACCTCACCCACACAACCATTGTAGAACGTGCAGTAGAAACTCTGGTCTGCTCAGACATGGTAGGTCCTGTGGTCTGTTTAGTCCAGTCTGTTGTCTTGGGTAGCAGCCAGTATCCAATGCCTCAGAGGAAGGTGCAAGAAATCCTTTAATGGACAATTTGTCTACAGGAGATGTTTTCTCCTAAACTCAGTCATTCAGAGGTTGGGTTATTCCCCCAATAGCTTTTTCCTTCAATATATAGATCCTATCAATCTTCAGTGAGGATGTGAGGGAGAACATTTGTCTTTTGGGTCCATCTGTCATATTTGGGCATTGGGGCACTGTGAAGAACTCCTATATTTTGGGAAACAAGCTAGCACATGAATTTTTAAATATTAATAAAGTAGAGCCGCATCACAGGCCAAGGGAACTTTACTTCTTTGCAGATAAAAGGATCAAGTGAAGTCAACTGAAGGTAACATCTCATTATAATCATTAAGAGAATCTACTGCATGTAGCAAATTTCTAATTGTTCGGAAGTTTCCTCTGTGAAAAGCAGTACGGAGGATTCATTCATGTATTAGCCCTAGGTTCTGAGGTCTTCATGTAATTCTCTGGGGAAAGACGAGAATTGATCTAAGATGGCCCCATTGTCAGGGCAGCAGTATCCTGACCAAATACACGCTTGTCACAGTTCGAGCCGTGCTGTCCACACTCATGATTTTTCACCAGCGACGTGACTGGCTGGGGCTCGAGACATGCTCGTGATGATGCAAGAAGCTCCAGTCCTCTAGCGAATTGGAGCCCACTCGCAGGCTGTCCACTCCACTAGCCCGCCTCCTAGGGCAGAATAACCAATCACAGCTGCTTCAGGTGGAGCTCCTCCCCCTTCTCCTTAGGAACCTGTCACCATTCTCCTAGCAAAGGGAGGAGAACGAGGCAGCGAAAGATCTCAGCAGCTCAAGGCGACTCGTCCTCTCCCCTCCGATGAACAGTGAGGCTGGAAAGCTGCTTCTGCTCCTCCTCCCTTCCTTCCAGCAGCATCAGGCCATGGCAGAGACTGAGGAGGGTCTGAAGAGCTCATGCAGTTGCACCCTTTCAGCCTGGAAAAGGAACAGGGGACCATAATATATCCCAGACCCCAGAGAGAGGAGAATCAGAGATGGGGCTGCAATTGGGAGAGGGATGATGGGAGGGTGAATTGATGCGGGTAGGAACAGAATTAATTGCCGGGCAGGAACAGCAGAACGGCAGTGAGAGCTGCTTCATCAGGGTACACAAATCAATCAATCACTTTATACAATACCTTTAAAAGAGTGAGCAACACTGTCATCTCATGAGGAGAAGTCAGGAAGGGCTGCCTAGCCGCTTTTGCTGCATGATGGGTTCTTCTCCATGCTGACCTTGAGCAGCTCCTTCTGTTGAAGACATCACCTGGCCTAAATCTTTCCAAGCCACCTACATGAGTAACAGGGTCCGCCCCACTGGGCTCTGGGCTTGTGGAAGGATCCAGCCTCAGAGAGAGTCAGTTGCAGACTAGGCCTTGCTTGTTTTTTTCTTCAGTGCTCTGAATCAGTACCCGTTTCAAGCAGGCAGTCACAAAAAAGAAGAACAACGAGCATCCTGTGGCACCTTATAGACTAACAGATTTCTTCGGGCATAAGTTTTCATGGGCTATAACCCATTTCGTCAGATGTGGGTTATATCCCACAAAAGCTTATGTCTGAAGAAATCTGTTAGTCTATAAGGTGCCACAGGACTCTCGTTTTTGCTGTACACAGACTAACACGGCTACCCCTCTATAAAAAAGAAGATCCCTCCGGCATTGCTTCCTAGTCAAGCCTGAGACCAATCTGTAGTCTATGACATTCAGCTAACCAGTAGGTTCTTTATCTGCCTCCTGGTTTTCTGAGCCTTCAGGGCCCAGGCTTCCAAACTTTTCTTCTCCACAGTTGACTAAAAATTTGGATTGAAAGTAGAGACTCTCATGTAAGCAGAGGACTCCAGGAGGTGGGGCGCCAAAGAAAAAAAGCACCGAATAAGGTACGTAGAATAAAAATCATGGAACTTGGTGCCACTGCAGTGGTGAATTGAATGGAATTTGGCCTGGGAGGTGTCCCTTTGAAAGGAACCAAACATACAACAGGGTTTCATTCAACAAAATAGCTATTCTCCCATTAAACAAACAAAAGTATGGCTTTAATGCGATTTCAGAGCCAAAGCCATGTTCTCTTGAAACAGAGAACCAATCATCATCCACTTTAATGCGATTTCAGAGCCAAAGCCATGTTCTCTTGAAACAGAGAACCAATCATCATCCACTTATACTGTAATTTAGCTAATTTCTATGTGAAAATGGGCATTTTTGTAACAAAAGGCAAAAATAAGAATTTGAGGTTCAGTGAATTACACAAGACACTTGAGGGCCCCCACTAAGATCAATGCCCCCGTATTCTAAGTGCTCTTCAAAACACATAACAAGATATAGTCCTTACCCCAAAAAGGGTACAGTCTGAAGAGAAAAGATAGAAACTGAAGTGAACTAGCTTGTCCATGTCACACCACAAGTCAGCAGAGCCAGGTACAGAACCCAGGGTTGATTTTCACTCCAAGACCCTGTCTACTTGAACCTCTTACCTTTCAATTCTGAATATGTTTGCACCTCATTATGAATATTTCACAAACTTTCTAGGCTGCTCCTTGGAAAAATCTGAGCTTTTTATGAATATGGATGACCAAATTAACTTGCATGTAAACCAGATGTAATTGGTGTCCAAGAAGTTTACTGAATGGCAAACCTGTATGCAAACTACCTGTTTGTATCCGTCTTATTTTTCCTTCATTAACAAAACTATTCTGAAATGCCCAATAACCAGTGACAAACATGTTCAGCTGTTATGGAAAATGTGAGTGCTTAAAAGATAGACATGTATGAGCATAAACGCCACAGAAATTTTGGTGGTTAATTATCCACCCATATGGAAGCCTGGGTGTGTGCACCAGCATTTCTGAAGTTTTGGGACGAGCTAATGCCCAGGATTAAATTGTTAAGCACACATTATTTTTGCCATAAATGTGGAAATCTCAAAGGCCCCACCCAGTTATTGTGAAGCATGAAAACAAGATTAAGGTAGCAGAACGAGTCTGGGTAAAATAAATGCCTGGTAATATTAGAGCCATCTGGCCATTGAGAAATATTTGGATTCATTTTTGCTTAACTTTGCACTTCCAGATTGCACCTAGAAATAGTAGTGAAGGATCAGGGAAATTACAGATACACCATTAGAAGCAATTCCTATTTCTTGTGCCTTGATGTCAGGTAAATAAGATTCCCAAATAACTTTTTATTCATTATTTGTTATTTACATAGGGCTATATGCATGTTTTTCAAGCATACAAAGAAGCTACTCCCTGAGGAGCTAGAGCAATAATATGGGAGCGAGACAAAACATTTGAAAACTGGACAAGGAGAGGAACACTAATCAAGGAACAGGCAGATGTGCACAAGAAGGAGTTTTTAAAAATAAATTACTACTATTGTCCCGCTGCATGTGAAAGTGGCCTTTACCTGAGCAGAGTTTAGCAGTGGAAACTGACAAATTACATTTTGAGAAGGAATTTAAAAGAGGAGACTCTTGTAGGACTGATGCAATCCATTGCTCAGTTTTTATCCAGAGAGCATCATCCTTAACTGCACTTCCCATCTTGTGATTAGCTCTGGTTTCTCTGGTGTATAGAGTCTATTGCCAGTGAGGAGATAGTTGAGAAAACAAATGAGATTATACAATTTAATCACATGGGGTATGGTGTGCTCTCAGAATGTGTGCATCACTTCTAGCACCAGAGATGAGAGAAATCCCTGGAAACACTCTGAACCTCCATCTTTAAGTTTCCCTGTAGTATTTTCTCCTGAGCAATGACACATTGAGCGGGTGAGCAGGCAGAGTAACCCTTCGGTCAGCGTTTCCTTGCAGACACTCACGGACCATTTGAAATTATACTGACTCACACAACTGCAGCAGCTGGTTTGGTTTCACAGTGTTCCCATAGCATGTCATTTACACACAGAGAGAGCTCAGGCCAGCTCCCACTGAAGGCAATTAAAAGACTCCCATACTTCAACTGGAGTTAGATCAGGCCTGGATACAGCATGCCTCATTTTTCTTTTACCTCAGACTATTTATTACAATCCTTTTTATGCAGTGGTGTAGCGACAGGGGGAGGCTGTAGTGGGGGCGCTGAGCCAGGGAAGGGGAATGGCGTTGCAAGGCATGGGGCACCCGGGGGAGCACAAATGTGGGCTTGGACCCTGGGAGCCAGCAGGCACTGGACACACTCACTATATACCACTGCTTTTATGGTTCTGAAAGGGGCTTTACCCTCTCCTGGACGTTTCCTCTTTCCTGCTGCAAAGAAACGCAGCTTACTTAATCCTTCCTTACAGCTAAGGTTACTGAGACCAGTTCGAATCACCCTAGCTGCCCGAAGGTTTCCCTTCCTCAAACAGTAACATCCTTTTGATCCAAGAGAAATTTCCCTTCAGCAGCTTTCCTTCTGCATCCTGCAGTTTCCGTGCACCTACCCAAAATGCAGCCCCTCATTAGAAAATGGGAATGAATAGCAGGGGGATGAAGAGGTTGCTGCTTTTCCTACTACTCCTCTTTTACTGGATTATTTCAATCATCCTAGCCAGACAGTGCCAAGTCATCAATCCTTTGGAATTGTTTTCCTACTTCCCTCCCTACAACTCTGGAGCTCAGCTAATTTTGAAATAGGGCTGAAGAGTGTTTGTGTGTGTCCATTCTTCCCTGACTGCCCGAGAGGGACATGAACAAAGTGAAGTTAAACACCGTTAAATGCTCCTCCTTTAAAAGTGCCAGTGACATACAAGACTTGTTTCTATTTATGGAAACTAATGGGATGAACATATCCTATATTCAATGGTGATGTTTTCCTGTCAATTTTAAATGTCTATGTTATTTGTTTGACACAGCCCAGCTGTGTTGTAATAGTCATAGATTATCACCTGATAGGGGTTTGGTGGCCTCAGTCTACCTCCTACCAGACAGATGTCTATTTCCCTAGCTAGATAAACTCAGGTGCAAACTTTTAACCATAAAGGTAACTAGCCATTAGAGCAACTGATGTAGGGACATAGCAGATTCTTCATCACTTGCTGTCTAAAAGTTCTCAAACCAGGAGCACACATACCCTTGGGGGTGCACAGAGGTCTTCCAGGAGGTCCAGCAACACATCCAAAGAGGTTACCTAAAAAGCACTAGAGAAGCCAGTACAAAATTAAAACTTCATACAGAGAATGATTTATTTATACTTCTCTGTACACTGAAGTACAAGTACACTGTTTATACTGCAATAGATTTTAATTATGGTAAAATGGGAAAGTCAGACATTTTTCAGTAGTAGGGTGCTGTGATCCCATTGTATTTTTATTCTGATTTTGTAAGCAAGTAATTGGTAAATGAAACTTGGGGGTGTGTAAGACAAATCAGACTCCTGAAAAGAGGGGGATAGAAAGGTTGAGAGTTATTGCTATAGCTCAAACAGAGTTATAGTGGGCCTGATGCAATAGCTGAGTAAGGTTCTTTGATCTATGTTACACAGGGGATCAGATTAAATGATTTGAGGATCCCTTTTGGCCTTAATCTGTGAATCCTAAAAATACCACAATGCTGTTATTGAGTTGCACCTTTGTTATCCATTTCAGCAGTTCTGTCTGACTGCAGGCATGGTGTCTGAACCGCTCAGGCCATGCTGTTAGGAGAGAACCGGACTTTGACCGAACCATATGCCCTATCACCCATTACCTCGCAGCGAGAGCACCACATAATTAGGAATAATTTGGTCTTTGCCTCAGCAGAGCATTAAAACACCTGCCCCTTTGCTAATAAGGGTTTTTTTAAATGACACATTTATGAAAATGGAGGAGCAAGGGTATAACTGATCACAGACCAGTGTTTCTTACTAAGCGTTTAAGATTAGGAGTTGCTTTGTTGGTGAGTAGCATTATGGGCAGGGAGGGGTTGGCGATGCTGAGGAAATTGTTGGCCTGCTAAGCATTAACTTAGATGCTTTGTTTTGAGCTACCTATAAAAAGAAAAGTACGAGTGGACAATGAGGAGCCATTTGCAGAGGATTCCAAAGAGCTTGAAGACCAACTTCCTATTTCCCAGCAGCTGGAAGAACAGCTGATCACTGGAACCTGCTGTTGAACACTCTAAATCATTTGGAGCAGCTATATACAGGGTGCTCTACACCAATGGTTCCCAACCTGTGGCCCCAGGGCAAAAAGTGTCCCACGGGGGCTTTCAAAGGGGTCCGTGGCTCCTCTCCCACTGGCTGCAGAAGGGGTCCACAGCCTAAGGATCCAGGTAAAGCATGGCTCTGTGAGGCTAAAGGAGTGGGGCAGGCCCCTTGCTGCAGCCAAGGGGATGGGAGATGAACAGGGCCGACTCAAGGAACTGTGGCGCCCTGAGCTGGCTTTTGATTTTGCGCCCCCCCCCCCCCTTGAGGCAGCAGGCTCGCAGAACCCGGCCTCCGCTCTGGGCCAGCTCACCCCGCCCCCAGGGTGGGGAACAGCTGGCCCAGGGGCAGAGCAGGCCATCCCAGAGGCAGGGCACAAGAGGGGAGTCCGCCCCATGGGCTGGCCTGCTCCACCTGTGGAGACAGAGTGGCTGGCTCAGGGGAGGGGCGGGAGTGCAAGTTCCAGCTTCTGGGCCGGCCCGCGCCGCCCCCGGCGCCCCTAAGCATCAGCACCCCAAGCCAGTTCCTCATTGGCTCATGGCTAAAGCCAGCCCTGGAGATCAGCACCCTCCTACCCCAGCTCCAGCAGAGAGCAAAGCGCTCTGCCTGGGTCACTTGGGACTGGGGTCCCTGCTGGAGCAGATGAGGGGAGCACTGATCTTCCATCTCTCTGGCTGCAGAAGGTAGCCACTGTCTAGGGACCCAGGTGGAGTGCACAGGACTACAGGTTGCGTGTGGTTTCCCTGCTGCAGCCAGAGAAAGGGGAGATGAGCAAGGAGGCAGAAAGGATGGCGGGTTGGGGGGTGTGACAGGTGGAGACTGGTTGTGCTTCAGGGTTGTAAAAATGATACCTGTGGCCCTTGAGCCAGGACGCTTGGGGACCAGCGCTCATACTCTTGGTGTTGCATACATGCGTGCTTGCAACGCAAAGAAGGAGCTGTGGGTGAAAGCATTCTTGTTTGCACCGATCATTTATCAGACAGAGGAGCTGTGCCCTCCATTGTCTTCCTGGAGGTTTCAGGAAATAAGTCAGACTAGTTATTAGAGTTTGGGGTTCAGATAAGACCACCAACAGCTCAGGATTGGGTCACATTGCAGGGATAGAGTTGGGGAGCTTGCTGTCCCACTGTCATGTGCTCTGACGATCATGACGGGTATGTCTACACTGCCATAAGACACCTGTAGCTGGCTTGGTCAGCTGACTCAGGCTGACAGGGCTCAGGCTGTGGGGCTATAAAACTGCAGAATAGATGTTTGGGCCTGGGTTCTCTAAGCCCCACTCGGAGCCTGGACTGCAGCCAGAGCATCTACACTAGAGTTTTATAGCAGCACACCCAGAGCCCCACAAGCCCAAATCAGCTGACACATTCCAACTACAGGTGTTTTCCTCCCATGTAGACATACCCCAGACTAGAAGGCTGGTTTCCTGGGCTGTTAATCTGCCACCTCTCATGAGTACTAAGTTGGCACACAAAAAAATGGATACGTTTGCTTTAAAATAAGTTGTTTAAGGTGGAGGCACTTTTAGGAGGGTCTTATCCCTGATGGTGTGTTTCCAAACAGCTCTTTTCTGGAGCTGACACTTTAAAAGCTGCACTTTCCACAAAGACAGAAGAGTCTGCTCCTCTGTATTTTATCAGCTGGACATTATTTATGTGCTTTTGAAATATAAAAGATAGGCTTGCACCTTGAAAATCTGATTAAGCATAGCAAGTTATGCAGGCACAAAGTGATTCTGTGCATCGGAAACTGGTATTTATTCCCATCCAAGATACCAGAACCCTCCGGCACAACGCAAAAGATCTTTTCCAAACTAGGGCATAATGTGTTCTGCCAGATATTGCTGCAATCTCTCTCACAGGTGGAGGCACATTGGGACAGCTGCCAAGTAAGGTGCTATCCGAACGCTGCAGGTAGACTAGACTATAGTGTAGCCATCACCCACGGGCATGAATTGCAGCAGGTGTACAGCTAGTGTGACCACTGCTTATCTCACTGATCAAAAAAATTGCCTTGTTCTTCCCTCGTATCTCTCATAACCAGCCATTGTTGCTTGTCTTGATTTAGATTGCAAAGCTCTCTGAGATAGGGACATCCTCCATGTTCATACAGTGCCTAGGTCAATGGGCCCTGGCCTCTGGGTACAATCAAAATAAAAATAAATATTAATGAATAAGCCACAGAGAATTCGCAGTCCCCAGACACTAAAGAAGAATTTTCTATATTCAGTGTCATTTGGTTTGGGAATTTGCCCATCCTAACAAATAGGGAAGAGGTTAAACCATTGAAGGAACATGTTCTTTTGTTAGAAAAGCTTCCATTTATTTGCTGACTATGATCCTAAGAGCTTTCTATTTAAAAAAAAATCCAACACAGGAGGAAACAGTTTTCCTCCCTGACACAACCTCATCTCTTTTCCTTCCTTGAACTATATCCAAGAGTCCAAAGAAATTTTTCTTCACCTCTTAGTTTTTGTGAGATGTTTCCTGGTGTGTTGCTAGCAAGGAAGGGAACAGTAAAGACAAACTCATCAGGATTGTAACAAGATGTGTACAGACAATTATTGCTGCCACTGGAGTGGGGTTTTCCTTTAATGCTAAAATCATGTCACAGAGCACAGTTATGGATGGATCTCAAAATATCTGGTCAAACTATAGCTCCAGGGCCAGGTGGGCAGATAATGTCAGAGGCATTCCTGGAATTCAGCTACATTTTGGGGATCCCAGATTGCATAATTTCCAGAGGAGTAGCTGTATTAGTCTGTGTACATCAAAACAATGAGGGTCCTGTGGCACCTTAAAGACTAACAAATTTCTTCAGGCATAAACATCCCTGGGCTCCAACACACTTCATCAGCTGCACGAAGATTGCATAATGACCCTGAAGCGTTACCGGCAGCAAAGCTACCAGGAGAGGCTGCTCTAATTTATGCCAGGGACTGAATAGAGGACTGAGGAGCAGCCTGCTCCCTTGAGCCTATTACTTCCCCATTCACACCGGCTGGAGCATGAGGAGGGGGACAAGAGAGATGGGGAATAGTCGAGGCTCCCCTCATTCTCCACCTGCCTCCATGGGAAGGAGAGCAGTAGTCTCAGAGGCTATTCTGCTGCAACCCACAAAGTGAGTAGCCCACACAGAAAAGCAAATAATTGCTCTTACTCGCCTGAGTGCAGAAAGAAGCCTGACTCTCATCTCTAGGTTTTTTTCAAAGCTTATTATTAATGTTTATTATGGGCATGCCTGAGGGCAATTAGGTTTCTATAGAACTTTGTTTAATGCCTCTTAAAACCAAGGGAAGGTTAACATAAGAACAGCCATAGTGGGTCAGATCAATGGTCCATCTAAGCCAGTATCCTGTCTTTCAAAGCCAGGTTCTGCAGGGGGAATGAATAGAACAAGTGATCCATCCCATCGGCCATTCCCAGCCTCTGGCAAAACAGCAAACCCTCCCTCTCCTTGCTAATAGTCATTGATGGACCTGTCCTCCAGAAACTTACCTAGCTCCTTTTTGAACCTCGCTATTAGTCTTTGCCTTCACAACATCCCCTGGCAAGGAATTCCACAGTGTGACTATGTGCTGTGTGAATAAATGCTTCCTTTTGTTTGTTTTAAACCTACTGCCTATTAATTTCTTTTGGTGAGCCCCCCCTAGTTTGTGTGTTATGAGAAAGAGTAAATAGCACTTTTTACTTTTTAAAGATTGTATAGACCTCTATGGTCTCTTTTCCAGGCTGAAAAGAGAGAGTTTTATTTCTCAGTCCTCATATGGAAACTTGCCATACCCCTAATTATTTTCGTTGCCCTTCTGTAACCTTCCAACTCCAATACATCTTTTCTGAGATGGGGCAACCAAGTCTGTATGCAGTGTTCAATATGTGGGTGTGCCATGGATTTATACAAGGATAATGAAATATTTTCTAGAGGTGATGCACACAAATGTAGGTGATGCATGCATATTGAGAGGATACCATACCCCATGTGATTAAATTGTATAATCTCATTTGTTTCCTCAACTCTGTCCTCACTGAATTTTTCTTTCACTGAGTAGCAAAATAGCCTCTTTTGGGAAGTTGCCAACATTTAGTTAAATTCTGCATTCCATAACTATCAATTATAGCTAGCTTGCTAGCAAGGGTAAACAGTCCTGGCATGCGAACAGCCCCCATTCCTTCCACCCAAGGCCCCTTACCCAACTCCGTATTTTGTGGGACACTGTGTAACCATTGTAGGACAAAGGATCCAAGTGCAGGACAATACGCAGTTTGCAGGACAGCTGGTGGTCACCCAAGCTTTCGACTTAACTATCTTGAGTAGTTTTGTATCATCTGCACGTTTTGCCACCTCACTGTTTATCCCTTTTTCAAGATAATTTATGAATATGTTAAAAATTACTGGTCCCAATACAGACCCTAAGGAACACCACCCTCTATTCTGAAAACTGACCTTTTATTCCTGTCCTGTTTCTTATCTTTTAACCATTTACAGATCCAGGAGAGTGAACCATTTACCGATCCTTCTTATCCCATGGCTGTTTTACTTTGCATAAGAGCCTTGGAGAGAATGGGGTGTGGACTTCCAAAGGTTTTTTGAAAATCTATGTACAGTGTATCCACAGGATCACCCTTTTCCACATGCTTGTTGACCCTTTCAAAGAATTCTAATGATTGCTGAGATACTATTTAATTTCCTTTTCCAAAAACCTTGATGACTCTTCCTCAACAAATCATATTCGTTTATGTGTCTGATTCTGATAAATTTTGATTTGGGGGGATTGATTTTTTAAAAAGCCATTTATAAATTAAAAGAGTTTGCTTGTAACTGCTCTAGGGGCCTCCAGTAAATCAAATCCTCTTCCTCCCATCACCACAAGCCTGTGGTCTGCGGGTGTCTACAGGCAAAAGGTAAACCGATTTTTTAATTTTTTTTTTTAAAGTTCATTTCTCCTAATAGCCTCAGATATTTTGTGCATGTTGTACCATGTATTTCAAAAGCAAAGCAGAGCCAAGCAAAACAGCTTCTTCCAGACACATGAAGAAAATGTTTTCCAGAACTCAAAACATTTCTGTCTTTGGCAGAGCAATATTATTATTATTGGTAATTACAAACTGCAAGTTCTAGAAGGAAAAAAATAGAAAAAGACTCTCCAAAATGATTAAAGTTACAGTCTGGATAAAGATAAGCCCAAACCAAAACCCAAAATCAGGCAGTAGATACCACAGTTCTGAGAGTTTCACAGAAATATCTAGATTTACATTTAGACAGACTGGAGTTGCAATCAATTTGATAAATAGATGCATTGATTGTAAAGGCAGTTATGACCATCTAGTCTCCCCTCCTGACCATAGACCTTCATCCAGTAATTCCTGCCCAAGAACCTAGGAACTAGAACATGTCTGAATGTGTATCCCAAGCTTTAGAGGGCTAGTATTTGCTATTCCCATTCACCCCATTGTTGAAATGGGCTCAACTACAGCTCAGATCTAATTTGGGGTTCAGGGTCCAGAGTTGATATTATCCCACTCAGTGGAATTAACTGGAGAAAAAGATTTCAGAGTTTAATTTGAAATTGATGACTTGTGGATGTATTTCTGATCAAGTCTTTAATGTCACATTTTCTTCCCGGTACTATATTTGGGACTAACATCCAATAACAATATCTCAATATTAAAGAGGCGGCTTTATGCTACATGAATGATGGATGCATGACAGAAACTGAAGTCCATGGGGGACTCACTGATCTGGGAAGTTGAGCAAACAGCACATTGTGGCTCAGTGCATTTATTCCAGGGTCAGCATAGTGGCCAAGGAAAGGTAACTTTATACAAAGCACATCCTGAGAACAGAAGATTTAAGGGGATAATTACATTTGCTCATTTACAAACACACCCAGATATTTGAAATCTAAGTCTGGGATTTAGAAGATAAAACCTGAAGCTGCCTATCTTTAGTTCTTTAACAAAATAATAGACTCTTCCCTGAGACGTGAAAAGAAAAGGCTATGTTTCTGACCCCCTGTACAATTAAGAGAACACTGAAGTATATATATTATTGCTCTCTGTTGTGACACTTATTTTTTAAAGGCCTTGAAATATTTTTCCCTTCTACCAATTTGTCTTTCATCATTTGGCAGGGTTTAGGATTCTTCCATTAAATTACTGGTTATGGCATAGGACATGGAAATAAGGCACCTCTGGGTCTAATGACATTTTTGCCCATTGTACAAATTCATATTACCAGGTACAGTGGATACTGCAGAGAGTTATCCTATTGACATCAATGGGCCTACCTATGGCACCACATTTATAAGATCAAGCCCTCTGTGAGCTTGGGTAAGTCACTTAAGTTAACTGCCTCAGTTTCCCCACCTGTAAAATGAAGAAAATGACTACCTTGGGTAAAGTACTCTGACATCTTCAATGAAGTGCAACATATAAATACAAATTACTAAGTTACTATTAAAACTGGTTCAAATTTTTCAGATAAGTGTTTTCATTTAAAGAGTCCTTCTCTGAAATGAACTTGTGGGAAAAATTTCATACTTTTGAGGTTTTGTTTTGGTTTTTTTTTAAAATCAAACATTATCAGAAATGTGATCAAAGTTGCTTCCCCCCCCCCCCCATTTACCAAAACCCACAAAACCTTGCCATGGTAGAGCCACCAACACCACAAGCATATGGGGATAAAAGTCAACAGCTAAGGCACAAAACGAGTTACACATGGCCAGGAATATAAAAGGCAATAAGGAGAGGTTCTATAAATACATAAGGAGCAAAAAGGAAAAGATAGATCTGCTACTTAGTGGGGAATGAGAGCTAGTAAAGAAGAACAGGAAAACGGCTAAGGTGTTTAATTCCTATTTTGCCTCAGTCTTTTCTAAAAATGTTAATTGTGACCAGATGCTTAATAAAGTTAACATTGCAGGGGGAAAGGAACGCAACCAGGATAAGAAAACAACAAGTTAAAGACTATTTAGCTATGATAAATATATTCACTTAAAATGAAATCCACTGAAACAACCTAGGAGCTGTTAGCAATTATCTTTGAAAACTGAGGGAGGACAGGTGAAAACCCAGAGGACTGCAGAAGGGCAAACCTAGTGTCTATCTATAAAGAGGGAAACAAGGAAGAGCCAGAAAATTATAGACCAGTCAGCCTAACTTCAGTAGCTAAAATATAAATTACTGTAAATTATCATACAGTTTGGAAGCAGCTAAAGGGCAATAGGCCTGAAAAGCAAGAGGCAACATGACTGTGTCAAGAACAAAATGCCAAACAACCTAATTTCCTTATTTCACAGGCCTACTAGTATTATAGTGGCCTAGGAGATGGGGGAAAGCAGAAGATGTGATCAATCTAGACTTTAGTAATGCTTTTGTTTTGACAGTCCCACATGAGATTCTAATAAGAAAGCTAGGGAAGTAAGACCTAGATAAAATAGCTAAGGTGAGTGCACACCCGGTTGAAAAACCATATTCAAAGAGTAGTTATGAATGGTTTGTTGTCAAACTGGGAGGAGCTATCTAGTGGGGTCCTGCAAAGATCAGTCCTGGGTCTAATGCTATTCATTATTTTAATTAGTGACTTGGATATTGGAGAGGGGTTTATAAAATATGTACATTTTGTCTTGAGGAAAGATGACTGAATGGTGGACCTAGTCTACAGTCAAAAAACTTCATCGATCCCTGAGGATCGATGCAACGGGATCGATTGAGCGGGCAGTCTAGAACTGCTCGGTCGATCGCAGAAGCGCTCTCCAGTCGATGTAATTACTCCACCCCCTCAAGTGGGCGGAGTGAGGACACCGTGGTAAATAGGATTAACTAACTCGATGGGAGATACATTTTCTGTGGAATACAAATTGCGTATCTCCTGCTGACTTAGCGCTGTCGTATAGACCTGGCCAGGACCTCAAAAGTCTTCAAGTGCATTGAAGCTATTGAAGAGGACAGTGATCATGTCCATTCTCCATGTCCACTGAAGACAGGACAAGAAATCATCTGTCATCTGCAACAAAGGAGATTTAGGTTAGCTACAGGGAAAGTCTTCCTAGCTGTAAGTATAGTTAGCACTAAAATAGGTTTCCAAGTGAGATTATAGAATCCCTGTCATTGGAGATTAACGTTAGACGAACACCCATCAGTGATGATCTAGATGTACTTGGTGTTGCCTCAGCACACGGGGCTGGAGTAGAAGATTTCCCATAGTCCCTTCCAGCCATCTGTTTCTATGATTCTATCACTGGAATTCTAATTCTATCCAGACAAGGATGCCAGTCTTTCAGCACACACTTTCCTAAACTCCACTTGCAGATCAGCACCACCCACACCAGATTCCCACCCATGGTGTAATTTCTGTGCAGTTCCAAGAACCACGTTCGCTCACATTTGGGAAGAGGAATTTGAAACCAGTTTTCTAGTGAACCTAATACGCAGGTCCTTTAATCAACAGCCTCTCCATAATAAAAACTATAATACTTAGGACTAGAGGGAACCTGTCACACTGAAAAATAATTTAACTTGTACCTCTTGCACTAAAACATTAGTATAAATATCATGTCATGCTAAGTTATCTGACATCTTTATTAGCTAGGATGACAGACTCAATACAAAGCCGCTCCTTTAATTATGTTTATATAATGTAATTTTTGGCACAGAAAGTAATGCATCCATTCAGGTATGCTTTACATTTGCTTAGGCAGCACATTATCAGATAGTAGTACTTCTGCTTAAAGTTTTGAGGGAGTGGCTAACTGCTACAGAGAATACACACAAAAATATCTTTTCCCTAGTGAGGAATTTTTTCTTTAGGATCCACTGTTTACCGAGAAAGGATTATTCAGTGGTTACAGTGCTAGCCTGAGACTTGGGAAACTTGGGTTTAAGTCTCTATGATGCAACAGAATTATTGCCATGTATGTAGTCACAGAGGAAGTCTGTGCCTCAGTTCACCACCTGTAAAATGGGGATAATTCTTCTCTTCCACACAGGAATGTTCGGAGACAAAATATATTAAAGACAAGTGATCAGATATAAAGCCCCATTTCTAGTTTAAATATGGATAGCATTTCTGTGACATTACACTGACATATGCTGCACTTCACATCTTCTTTAAAGCCCATTAAAAAAGAAAAATAAATGGGAGTCTTTCCATTCACTATAGTGCATACTGGATCAGATCCTTCAGCCCTATTGTTCAGGAAATGTCATGGCTTGAAGTCACTGCCCATGGTGAGTAAAGAGGAGGCAGGGCCCTGGTTTTACCCTATTCTTTTTGGGAGGACTAACTGGAGTGTTGGGGGAGGAAAGGTTCCATGTACCCATCCCTCACCTCAGTCCTACATGCAAGTCCTTGAAGCTCCAGAATATTTTGAGGTAAAAAGACATGGTGTACTGTTGGAGGGCTCTATTTTAGGGGGTGGGGAGAAGAAGGGGAGGAAGGAGACAACCGTGCACAGGTGGGATTGAACCAGAACTGTTCTTTTTCTAGTAGCCTCACTGGTATATACACAATGAATGCTTCATGGGAGGAAAAAAATGCCCCATTGATGTTTAATTCTGCTGGCTCCAAGGACAGCATTCTGCACGGAAGCACAGCACCAAATCAGCAAATCTGCAGGCAGATCTCATGGGACTGTTTTATCCTGGGGGCATCTCAGCTGACTCTGAAAGATGGACGAATGTGGCCCATAACCAAAAGAGAACTATGCACGCCTCCCATTACAGTAAGATTTTGAAGCCAAGCGAGGACATTTTGATGCCATTCTGTATGATGAGTTTACTCTTCATCCTCTAGCAGAAACATCAAGTTATTCTGGGCCTGTGGGCACAGACTGGGACTGCAGTAGGAGCTGGGGTAGTGAAGTAATATTATTTAATAATTACATTATTGTAGCACCTAAAGGTCCCAAAAACAGGATTGGAACATCTGTTGTGATAGGTGTACAAATATATGGTCTCTGCCCACAAAAACCATACAATCCACAAATATTCTTGCTCTGACTCAGTTATCCCTGGGACCTGTAGCTGGGATCAGGTGCAGTTTTTCCAGTATAAGTGATCTGCACTGCAACTAGAAAGCCCATAAAAGCAGAATAATCATCATTTTAATAATCATTTTTTCCTCTTTCCATTGGCCAGCTCACATAAGGCTGAGCAGTGGCTTTGATGCTCACCTCAGGAATATTCCACTTGTGAATCAAAGTCACTTAAGTTCTGGAAACAGCAGTTAGTTGCAATAAAGAAATCTTGCATCAAGAAATACTAGAGCAAACCACACCCATCACCGCCTGAGGGAAAGGTGTTGATGCTTCAGAAGAACTGGCCTTGGGAAAGTTAGAAAAAGAAAAAAACAAGGAGCGGTTGTTTTGGGGTTTGCATTTTGGGTGGATTTTTTAAAAAACAATTCATTCTATTAACCATTTAGGGCCTCATCCCGCTCCACCCCTAGTGTTCTTCCCATAGATCAGAGAGGGCACTGAATCATGGACAAACCAGTGGTTTTAAAAAAAAAAAAAAGAGTAAACTAGCCTAATTCCATTAAGTGAGATGTGAGTAAACTTTGTTCATCCTTGACTAAATTACTGGCCCAACATACGAAGATGGAATCCCATGACTGTATTTCACTGCCATACTTGCGTTGCTCTGCTGAAACTATGTGAGTGCTTGTAAAGAGCCACAGCCATCGGGTTACTTATTGTACCTAAATCTTGAGATAAGAACTGTCTAGCCCTAGCAAAATTTTTAAAATGAACATATAGAAGCCCTCATGATATAGCTAATGGAGATTCTCCTTTAGTTCAGCAAGGGTCTGTGTTTTCAGAGCCAAGGATCCATAAGATCTCCCAGCATGAGAGCCTGCCTCTTAGTTGAAGCTGCAAAGACTCCTGCTCTTGTTTCTGGAAGCACGGCCAGTTCCAGAGGCAAGAAAGTAGGGCACTTACCCTGGGCACCAACCCCAGAAGATGCTTTCCTCTTTTTAAACGCTTCTCCACTGATTGGCCAGCTTTGTTTTTGGTTCTTATTGGGGGGGGAGGGGGGCAAGTTGCCCAGCTTCTGGTGTGTGTGCACCAAGGACAGTTTCTGCATCAAGCCCACAGACCAGCTAGGACTGCTCCCTGTCCGGAGGTCCCCTATTTACTACATGGTTCCAGCAGAGATTGCTAAAGACAAGTTCCCATTAAAATAAGGATCCTTATCAGCGCAACTTGTAAGTGTTGATGGGCCTCACTGAGCTACAAACACAGAGTGGAACAATCTTTTCCATATCAGTTGTTAATATTTACTTTCTGGGAGGCCTGATTCTCCATCTCGTACCGACTGCAGTCTGCCGAAGTGTGCAACAGAACTTGGCAGTGAAAGAACAACTAAATGCAGTTTTAAAAAGAAGTCTGTTGTGTCCAGGGGTGGTAAGGTAACACAGCGGTCACGGAGGTCACACGTTACACAGGAGGAGGCTGATGTGTTTATTGCCGCGGTGGGCTCCGCAGTGTAAGCATGGACAGGCCCGAGGTTCCCTGGCGAGGGGCGGCCTTCCTGCTTACAACCGCGGCCCGAGACACCCCGATTGGCCCCGGCTAGCTAGCTCCTCTGCTGGCTAGTCCTGAGATTAAGGTGTGCGTGGTAAGTGGCAGTCTGCCCCAGGCAGCTCCTCTGCGGCTTTCCTGAGTTTGGCGTACAGACTGCGACTTGACCCTGTCCCACGCCTACTTATATACCCCATAGACTGGTGCTGTTGCCCCTCACAATGGGTGCCGTGGTCTGGGGCGTTATCTGGTATGTCCTGCCTGAGCACAAGTTTCATCATTACAGGAACAGGCCATTGGCCTCGGTGTTCCTCGGGTGTCTGCCCATGTCCAGCACAATGAAGCTGAATCATCACTGTACCCACAAAACAAAAGACACATAGAATAAGCCCCCCAATGCCCATTGCTATTTCGGCGGCGTGTCCTGGGGTTGTCTGATGGGCAGGAGAGGTCACGTTCCTGAGTCCCGAAGCTGCTGCTGCCGGACTCGTCAACAGTGGCAGGCCCAGCAGAATCCGACTTATCAGGTTAAGACAATGTGAATGACTCAGGACTCATCGTCGGCCGCTTCTGCTTCCATTCCTGCAAAGCATGCTCAAATTTACTGAGCAGTGTTCGTGACCATCTGGACCCCTCAGTCGGCATCACCCTGAGCCTAAGGGAGGGAAAGGATGGGAAGGGGTCTTGTAAAGAGCATAAACAAAAATTTGCAGGTTCATCAGATCATGGAATAGACCCTCACTACATGGCAAATCCAACCCCAGCCCAGCACATCAGGCAGCCACATATGGGGGCAAGAGATGTGTGGGGATGCGGAGGAGCCATGCAGAGTGCACACCTCTATCTGGGGTGGAGCTATCCATGACTTAGAAATTCTGCCTACCCCACTTCTGTGTGTCTCTTCAGCTCTGGACTGGACCACTACATGGGCCATATACAATTCTGGTGAAGCCACACCCAGAGAACAGCACTCAGTTTGTGGCACTTTAAAATAAACAAACTATGAACAAGTTGCAGGGTGCTCATAAAACAGTAATTAACCCTGTTCCCAGATTCTACCATAATTGCCCTAAGCCCAGTGTAGACACTGGCCTCCGGCTGCAGCTGCCGCCGGCCCCTGCAGCCCTCCACGGGGGCAGCCACCAGCCCCCCGAGTCCCACAGTGGGCAGCCACCAGCCTCCACAGCTCCCCACCAGGCAACCCGAGCGGGGGGCTGCCGAGCTCACAGTGGGGCTGCAGGGGCCAGTGACAGCCCCGGCAGGAGGGTTGCCAAGCCAGCAGCTGGAGGCCAGTGTCTACAGTGGGGACAGAAGGAGCCAGAGCGTCCTGTGGACACTCTCCCCCAGTTTTATGATGTCAATATACTAACATAGACTTTAGATGGAGCCCCAGTGTAGAATGGCCTAAGGCAGGGAGAGATCAGGGTGGGCAGTACCAGCCTTCTGTCAGGCTCCCTCTTATACCTGGAATGCTCCGGCCAAACCTGTTCCATGGATGCTGGAGAAGATCCTTTTTTAAACCAAAAGGAACTCTTTCCATTGACTTAATGGGCTTCAGGCAAGGACCCAAAACCGCTCTTGCTTCATTAAAATCTCATCCATGAGAAAGATGTGGAGGGGAAGGGAATAACTTGGGCCCACTCCTCAGATGTGGTAAATTGACAATATCAATGAATCTATGCCACTGTCAGCAAAAATGTAGAGAAGCTAATGGACCTATGCAGACACCAGCCTGCATCAGACTCAAATCTCATTGGAAGCCTCAAGATGGGTCAATGGCTTTGAGTTCCTCCATGGCCTTATTAAGGTCACCCTCACCCCACTTTGTTTAGGACTCTCTTTTGTTGCACCAAGTTTAATTTAGTCTCTGCTGAAGAGTGTACCATTTGTGTCTTTATGACTGGACCCATCTTCAGCCCCCAAGAAAACAGACAGTACTCACAGGATATATTCAAGAAGAGATCAGCACTGGAGAAAAGAATCAGGCAGGCAGCTGTGCAATGAGATGTATAGAGTGTTGGGTTTATCTCGCACAAATGGAAGCCCCATTAGAAGTCTTCACCTGGCTTTTAGAGATGCTCAGTGATTGTGTTGTTACTGTATCACTAAACACAATCCACGATTAAAAACATATGGATTAAGGGTACTAGGGATGAGTGCGTTCATCTAGTCTGAGCTTTTCCTCACCGATCTCCACCCAGCAATCCTTGAAGAAGGAGGAGCTCTTCTTCTTGTGATGCGCTTGCTAAGGACATTGGGATATTTATATGCTGATAGAGGGGTGCACTAAATGCCCCATTTACAGTAGTGTGTATAAATGAATAAACTACAATGAACTTTGTGTGGGTTGGCCCCTGTTTTCACCACTGCTTTTCTTCCCTGTGACCCAGATTCAAGTCTCAGTTTTCTCTCGCAATTCCCTGCTTATTTTGCCGGGAGATTCTAATGCAAGTCATCCCATGTCACTATTTACCTTGTAGCTGCAGTAGCACCTGTGCTTGAAGTCATTTGAATTGCCTGCTTTCTGGCATGTATGTAACAGACATGCGCTGCTCCATGAGCTCACCAACTAAACCTGCAGTTTCCAAAATATCTGACTCTGAGAATAGGGTATAGGTACCAATCGTAAGCATGACACTTCTAATGCCATTGTTTTATGCTTGGATTTTAGCCTGATGCAAATGAAAAGTCGTTAACCCAGGTGTACAGTTATCCAGAAATATTATAACTCTTAACCAGACAAATGGAGGAGAGGAAAGGCGTAACCCTCATCTGTGTCATGGACAAAGATATGAACCAATGCTTGCTAGGATTTGATCTTGCAAATACTGGAAGGCGCACCTGTGCTAAGCTCTTTTGCTATGGTGGTTGCACATGATCTTAATGATGGGTTGAGTGGAGCAATGAGAAAAGACACTGCTTTTAGAAGTTTGATTTTTTATTTATTTTTTAAAATATATTGATATTCCAGGGAAACCCTGAGCTCAGCAGAGTGGCACATAAGGCTGAAATATTTACCCATGGGTCGGCCCAGCTCTCCAAGACATTACAACAAAAATATAACTTTCCAGCATGAATGAGTTCAGCACTCCTGCCTTTACTTGCAGCTTTACTACCATTCAGCCAGACACATTAGGTGGAAATATTTGCTTTGTGGTGTACATTCTTAGGAGGCAGAAAACTAAACTTGTAAGAGTTTAAATTGTCAGTTTCTCCCACGTCCTCTATTCTGAAAGGCCAAGCTCAATTTCACCCTGATTTAGCAAGCTACTTGAGCACATGAGCATTAGAGTCAGTAAAATGCCTCACCTGCGCAGAAGCTATGTATGTGTTTAAGTACCTTCATGAACTGTGGCCTTTACCATAAGATTCTTTTACTCCGTCATAGGACGTGTGCTGGTTTTAATCCTTACTTCTCCTTTCCTTATCCCCATCCTGTATCTCAGACCTCTGGGTGCATGCATGTCATGAAGGCCCAAATCCTGCAAGTTATTCTTCTGAACCTGCAGTGACTTGCTGATCACACCAATAGCAGGCCAGTGTTTGGATTGCCCATGACCAGGTTTTCTCCACTCTAGGACAGCTATACAATTTAGCAGAGCATGGTAATACAGCCAGTGCTGTATTAAGGAAAAAGGAATTTCCTCTTTTCCGGAGGAGTTCAGATGATATCGCCCCAGGCTATTAATGGAAATAGCTAACAGACATTGGACTACTTCAAAAAAGACAAAAACAAAACCCATAAACTCAAGACATTAGAAAACTGGAGACTCACAAATGCACAAAACAGCATGTCCAGCCTTCATGTGGCCTAGTAAGACAATGAATAAGGCACTTAGAGAGAGAAGAACCTGGAGCAGCAGATGAAGCTGAAAAGCAACACCGTGACAGGTTTCACCCACCCCTGGGTCACCTCTCTTTAGCAAGGTCTGGGGGTTAGCTCTTCCTCACACTGTGGCCCCTTTCTCACTCAGGGAGGCAAGGTATTCTCACTGCATGATGCAGACAGGTCACTATTTGTTCCTTTCCTGCCAGGGGGTCAATGTGCTACAGAGTAAGCTGCCCAGATGCTATGCCAGGCAGTCAGCTAGCCCAAGTCCAGAGCCAGTGTCGCTTCCCCAGTGGCTGACAGGGGAACCCCAGTTCACGCACTATTCTGAGTTCCAATCTAGAGATCTGGTGCTTAGTGACCACAGTCTACTCAGTCTCAAACTCTATTGCTATTTCCCTAAACTTCATCCTACTTCATTTCTTTATCTCCTAACCCACCTTTATGTTTACCAACTATAAGCTTCTTCACGCCTCTCAGCTGCTTGTCAAACTCTAGAAATAGGGGCCCAGTCTTCCCCATAGACTACACCTCCTTATCCCTATCTCTCTAAAGAGTAACTACAGAACTCCATTCTGTGCTTTCCCTTTGCTTTTACCTTGTTGGCTTGATGCAAGCATAGCCTATCTTTGCCCAGCTGGGCTTCATCATCAATTAGATCTTATCCACCATGAATCTCATCCAGGTGCAGCCTAGAAGGTTCATTGACCCTTTTTAACCTGCTCAGGCTTTGTGGAGGTTGGACACTCCCATCACAAACACATTTACAACTAATAAAAGAATGCTGCAACATTTTCCACAAAATGCACATGTAGTTTGTGTAACTCGCTGCCACAGAATATCATCAAGTTAAAAGCATAGCAGGATTCAGAAAGGGGTCAGACATTTATGTAGGTAAGGAGAACATCTGAACTAATAGTGAGTGCAAGGGATAGAGGGGAATAAAAAATCCAAAGGAAAAATTCTAGAAGTGATTTAGGCCCCCTAGAGTGATTGAAAATTTTATGTTAAGTGTTTTGGAAGGGATCTAAACCTTGCTTCAGGATGCAAGCCAGCATTTAAAGAGGATTAGGAAGAAGCTGTCCCTGTAAACAGGTTATTTTATCACTGCCAGGTTTCTTGCACCTTCCTCTAAATATCTGTTTCCAGCAACTGTCAGACTATTAGACTAGCTGGACCATTAGTCTGATCCAGTATGGCAGTTCTTACATTACTAGTAAGAAGGGCAATTTTGCAGAGAACAAATCCTGCCAGATAAACTAGATAGCTTGGGGCAGGAGTTGGGGAGGGAGTGTGTGAGACAGATTATAGTTGTGGGGTGAGTGGCACACACAGCAGCTGTAATATATTTGGAATGTAGTAAAGGATTTGATACTGTCTCCTGAAATCTTATGCCCAAAATTAATTCAATTTTGCAGATTGAAAATTGCCCCTAAAGACAGAATAAAGATAAATGGTAATGTGTCTCACTGAGAACAGTGCTTGGTGGAGCACCACAAAGATCTGGGTTAGATCTGTTTTTATTTAACTTCTTCATTGGTGATCCTGATGAGGAGCATTTTAAGCAACCAGGCGGGTGTCCAAGCCACTGCCAATTATTGGAATGGGCTATCAGTTATTTGGTTATTGCATGTAGGAATTGAGCATTACTAAGGCAAAGCCAGGCAGGAAGAAGGGGGAGCAATGAAAAGGAGTGGACCTGATGCTATAACAGAGGGTGGCCAAATTGCACTGTCCTCCTCCCACATTATACACCTATGGGGGGGGGGTGAGACAGCTCAGGGCTTCTGCCTGTGGCAGGATACTGGGGTATGGAGTTCTAAGAGCTTCAAGCCCCTGGGGTGCCTTATAAGGCTGGAGCCCTGAGCCCCCCTCCCTGCATGGCCAAAGCCCCTCTCTTAGCATCTTTGGTCAGAAGAGAGTGAAAACTCCCTCCTACTCTGTGACAGGAGGATGTAAAAACCTTCAGAAGACTTTTTATTCAACAAGGAGCCCACATGATATAAAGGAGGTGACTGAAAAATGACAATTGTTTTTCCACAAGGAACTTTATGAAATCCTCCAATTTTTTCCTACCTTTCCTCCCAAAATTATTCTCCCAATCCCCCTAGCTCCACCCAAATGAAAGTTTAAAACATTTTCACTTCTTGAAAACTGAAATATTTTACAAAAAACAAAACACTTTTACCCAAAAGTTTTTTGGGTTAAAAAAACAAAGTAAATCTGAACCAAAGTAAAAAGGATCATTTAAGTTTTGGGGTTTTTTTAAATGAGAATGTTTTCAACCAGCTCTATACAAATCCTAGTTCCACTGAAATAAAGTCTTTAAAACATGATTTGAGAACATCAGTAACTCATCCAGAGGTAAGGATTGATTACAGGAGTGGGTGAGTGAGGTCCTGTGGCCTGCAATGTGCAGGAAGTCAGATTAGATGAATGCAATGGTCCCTCAAATCTTAAAATCTATTAGTTTAAAAAGCAAAATTCCCATTGACTTAAATGAGACCAGGAATTGGTTCCCTGCAATTTTCAACTGTGATAAAATTAGGAGACCTACTGGATTGCCTCACCTGAACCAAGAGTGCCCTGATGTAAGAACATGTCTAGATGTAGAAACTGACTGGATTAGCTATTCTGGAATGGATCCCAGTATGGACACTCTACTCCAGAATCAAAGTGACTTTGTTCAAGAACAATTGCTCTTCTTTTTGGAAGTGCCTGAATTTTTCCAAAATAAAGTGACTTTGTTCCAGAATAGAGTTCCAGCACAGGGAGCCATCTCAGAAGAGGCAGTATAGAATGACTTTTCCTGCAATTGTCATTTCAGGCAAGCCTTAAATCTCTGCTCCTATCAGATGTGGGGGCACACCCAGCACATTCAGTCACTGGCATTATCAAGTGGTTTTCTGTAGTAGTATGTGGCCATGATCCAATAAAGCTATACTGGGCTTGTGTTTGGGTGAGATGAAAATGGGAATTACTCTGATGGCCTCTATTAACAAATTCTTCTATGGTCCTCTTTTCCATTGAGCATCTACCCTCTTGGGTTATTTCCTCCTAGGTATGTAGGTTTGGGGGTCTTTTTTTCCTCCAGATGTATTTTATGTTTTTTACCCATGTTTCTAGTCTCTTCAAATCCTTCATGATTATTTCTCTGTCCCACCTGGTGTCTGCAACTCCATTCATTCCCTTTAGCCTCATCTGTGAATTTCATTAAAGCTGACTTTGCTCCCTCTTCCAGATTGTTGGGGAGGGTTCCTCAAACCAAAAACTCTTGGTAACTTTACTCTCTCTGAGGAGGGATCCGGAAATAAACCAGTACTTCTGTCTACTACGAGATTGGCATAAATCATACAGCATCAAGTGCTTTCACTTAAAGCCTTCACTTTATTAGTCTCCTGCACTCTCACAAGAATGTTTTTACTTAGAGTCTCTGCTTTATTTAGCCTCAAGCATATACAAATATAACAGGCTATAGCGCACCCTACCCTAATAGTTACTCTACATGTCTAGAGCAGCATTCAGGTGATTCTTCATCAGGTTTCCAATAGTTGGAGATCTTTCCAGCGTGCCCACAAAGCAGCTTGTTTAACCCAGCCCCGCGCTTCCCCTCTTATACTCAAGACGTTACAGAAACATACAGGGGGTTGATATTTTTTAAACTTTCTTTTTTTAAAGCCTTAGCTCTGTTAGTAAAAGCCATGTGTGCATGCAGCAGAACCATCTTTATACAAGTATGAAGCCACAGCAGTATAACCCCAGAATAGAGTGGCAATGAAAGTATGTAACCAGGGTGCAGGAAGGGCTCACGTAACCTGCACTGCTGTTTTTAGGCATACCAGATAGTATGGGTGAGCCTACCTGAATTTCTATCAGATCTCACATAGGAGGGTAAACATACACTCTGACATTAAGAGCATTGGCCAGAATAGAGAAGCTCTAACTGACAGTTATTTCCATAAGTGACCCCCAAAACTTTTACCTCATGCTCCCCCCCCCCCCCCCCATCTGCCTCTGTCCACTCTCTGCTCACCCCCTCCTCCCCCAACTGCAGTCAGGAGCTGAGGCAGGAACAGGGCCACAGCTGGGGCCATGACTGGGATGGGGGCAGAGGCTGAGGTCAGAGTCACAGCTGGGCCAGGAGCCAGGTCCACAGTTAGGGGTGGGTCTCTGGCTGAGAGCAGGAGTGGAGTTGGGCGGTGGTCAGGACCCAAGGCTGGGGGTAGGGTTGGGGCCCTGGCCAGGTACAGAGTTGGGGCTGGGGCTGTAAGCACAGCCATGGACAGAGCTAAGCTGGGGACAGAGCGGAGCTGTATGGCATTCTCCCTCCACCCCCGGGTGCTAGTCCAGACCCCATTAAACTTTCATCCAGAACATCCGTCAATTTGGGGACCTCTTAGCTTAGACCAGGTCTCCGTTTCTGCAAAATGGAGGTCGCACTTTCCCACCTCACAGAGGTACTGTGAGGATCAATACATTCATGAGTATGAGGTGCTCACATCACAGGATGATGGGGGCAGACAAATATCACAGCTAGACAGACTGACATCATCTGCTAAGAGCTGTATTGAATGAATCTCTGTATTCAAGGCAAACAGAGAATACAAGTATTTGCTCCAGGAGCCTGATGTTAAGGCTGCTCAACACTTAAAAGTTTAACCAACATAACTATATTGCTCTGGGGATGGTGACTTTTACTTACATAGGTATGCTAGTAAAAAGACTTAGGGTGGACGCAATTATAACTGTGCTCATATCTATACTGGTGATAGAATCAGCATAGATACAAGGAGTATAAACATTTTTATAGCAATATAAGTACATCTACACTAGAGGGATAGTTATACCAATGAACTCTCCTAAGGTAGACAAGGATTTATCCTTACATCCCTCTCCCCAAAAGAAACAGAAACATTCCTATGTCTTAGTTCAAAATTCAGATAGCAAATACTCACACCAGGCTACTTGCGGTATAGAGACCAAGAATTACTTAATACCCAGCAAGTAAGCTGAAGAAAAAAATATAAACTAGTCACAGACGGTTTTCAGAGGAAGAGGCTAAATTCATCAAATCTGCTCTTTGCTTCAGCTTATTGACTCAGCTCTAATCACATGTGGTGCCAGCTGGTACACTGCTAACACCTGGAAGGAAGGCAGATTGTTAGAGGAACACTTAGCTTGTGTCACTTAGAGCTCTGGAATTCTAATCTACAATGTTACTGTTCAGTTTAGGAAAGAGATTACTTCATCTTGGGGTTGGCATTTGAAAAGCATAATACTTATGCATTATTCATAGAAAAGGGTGACATTCAAATTCTGTCTGTGGCCCAGCCACCACCTTACATCTTTTTTAGTGATTTCCTTCCAGAAAGAAGGCCACTCTGGCTGACAGATTAAAGGGGGAGTGGCGCATTTCTTCCCCATCTGATACTAAAAAGCAATTCATTTTTAAAAGGAAAAAATTGTATCTCTGCACTACGTCTACAATACACTTGAACTCTCCTTTTGCATTTTTGTAAGGGGAGATGACTTACTCTTACTTGGTTCCTGGAAAGAAATTTCCTCCCCTCATAAAACACTTCAAACTGTAAACCTTTCAATGAACTCTACATTAAGGGGTTTTAAAGCTTTATTTTAGCAATCATAACAACAAACAATTTCCATTTTTATAGTGCCTTTCATCCCAAAGGATTCCAAAGTGCTTTACAAGTTTCAACTGATATACACAAGGTATATAGAGAGCATTTCCTCCTCCAATTAGATGCAGCTGGCTCTGGGGTAAGACAGCAGCTTTAACAGCACACAGCAACTCTACACAAGACAACTAGTGACAGGAAGGGAAGAATAGTCCATTCAGTTAAACTGCAGAATAATCAGGTTGGCAGAATGCAGCTCACAAAGTTAATTATCAAAATTTAATTCCTCTGCTCTTGCAGAATGCACAAAATTAATGACCAAAAGATTGTATTTACAGCAACATACAGTCCTGCAATGTTATTCTGGGGCATTAGTTTACTGCTGATCACCAATGCTCATTTCCTATATATTCCCTGGAAGTCTGCCTGCTGCGCTGACCCTATGGGATAAAATGGGGTCAGCTGTGTGCTATGTTCATTTATTAACTCTCTCCACCATCTTCTAACAGTGCTCCAAAGAGACAGGACAGCAGTGAGGCAGTAAAAAACAAGAGACGGCTTCCTGAGCAGACCCCTACATATGCTTCAATGAGACAAGTCCCAGTTGGTGGAGAAAAACCATACATTTGAATTTCTTGATCTGGCAGATTTCAGCTCCCATCCATAACACTGCATTAACAGTTTATTGTATTAATAGCTTAACCCTAGCCTGCAGCTGTCTCACTGTATAGACAGTTACCCTTGGATCTAAAGCTAGCCTGGGTCAGAATGGCTCATTAGTAGAATGGAAGGAAACAACTGAACGCTATAGGAAATGCCATCAAGTGACTGAGGCAGGAGCCATATTCTCTCCCAGCCATTAATGAGCCTGCTGTTTTGCAGGAGAAGGTGGCCTTCTGTGTTGCTGGATCTTCATCTTATGAGATGATGTAAGACCATGTTACTGATCTCCTGAGAGAGTTAACCCCTCCTCACCCATAACACCTTGCTCAAATGGAGATGGCAGTGGTTAAGGTGTGGGATTGAAATTTAGTCTTCTGGTTTCAGCTCTTGGAACTGCGACAGATTTCCTCTGTGACCTTCAGCAAGTCACGGAATTTCTCTTTGCTTCTCACAGACCTCAGTGAGCTAGGAAGTTCAGTTATACCTTTCTCCATCGCGCCTGTGGGTATTCTAACGACTCAGTATTTGTGTACAATTCCTACCACTAGCAGACAGCTTCAATCGTGGTTGGCAGGGACCTCTGAATGTAACACAAGAACTATGAAGAGTAGAAATGTTCACTCAGACTGCAGTTTGGAGACCTTTCACTGTGTCTACCCACGTTTTCCTTGCAGTTTCAATTTTTAAAGAAGGGTCATCTTTGCTTCCTAGCTGGAGCTACTCCATGGTGTTACTATATGCTGCTAAACAGCTACTATGTTTAACCCCAGAGGGGGCAGCAGTTTAAATGGTAAATGAAGTGAACCCTGGGTATACATCATACACAACTCTGTGAAGGTTGTATGGCTTTTGGGGACATTGCAGGAGGAAATGCTCTATGCCAATATAAGATAATTTTCACAGGGTTTAGGGCTAGATGGAGCCATTAGCTCATCTAGTCTGAGTTACAGATCACAGGGTCATTACATTTCACCCAGTTAACCCCGTACTGAACCCACTAACTCATGTTTGGCTTAAGCCTAACTTCCAAAGAGACATTCAGTCTTGACCTGAAGACCTCAAAAGATGGAGAATTATTTCCCTTGATAGTACTTTGGCCCTCGGTTAGTCACCCTTCATTTCCATTTCCTTTGTTGTGTTTTATGTATACATTCCCTGTGAATGAGCAACTGAGAATGAACTGCCATGTAATTCAGAGACTCTGTACTCTAAAGTTTGGCAGATATATCCAAAGTAACACTCCATAATCAAGGCTTTCTTGGACTGGAAGCCTCAGGAGTTTGGATATGGACGACATAATCGTATTTCCGTTCATTATATGAGCACATGCAGTAGATTTACCACCAGCCATAGTCACTAAGTTATATCAAATCCATATTAACAAGGAAATGTGCTTGTGAACCTCGAATAACAGCTACCCAAATAGGGAAGAACATAAAAATTAAGCCATGTATTGGTCCCTTGAGATCCCAGTTCTCCACCTGGTATGTTGAGTTCCAAGCCTGCCTTTGTCCTCTTCTTACTTCAGTAATGTAAACACTCAAGTTCATTAAGTGCATCCCAAACCACCTGCCACCCTCTGGGCCCAGACCCTTGGTTTCCCTCCTACAGCTGTTGAGGAGGCAGGAATTAATCCCAGAAATAGAAACTCCAGGCAGACATAAACCAGCACCTAGCTGGGGGAAGACAAACCCTCAGTTCAGTACAAGGGACAATATGGGGTCACACAATTTCCCCACTCTCTGCATGGCCCAATATACTGAGTCCCCAACATGTGGATACACAGTTTATGCCCTACAACTCAATCAAGAACACTTTCTGCCCCACACATAGACTGCTGCTGTTGGGGCTGTGTGTGCTGAAAAGGGCAAGTCCCAATCTCCACTGCATCAGCTGTCACCATAAAGGTCAGGACTCCTATGCAAAGACGGGGTTGTGGCTTCAGCCTGGCCAGGGCTAAACTACTGACTAGCACCCCCAGGCCAGTCCTTTAACCCTGTCTTCACATTGCATTTGAGCCTGTTCCTTCCAGCAGCTGCAGCTACAGCACCACCTGCTCAGGCCTTAACATGCGTAACCCCTCTCTCCAGCCCAACCCCAGGTCAGCTGATTGGGTCAAAGTCGTTCCCATCCCCAACTGGGCAGATCTGAGCTCCTGCTCTGAAGCAGAACCCTCCCTTCCCTCCCTTTGGGAGCAAGCTGGCCGCAGGGAGTTGTAGTGGGATTTCCTTTCAGGCCAGCTCCCCTCTGACCACCCTCACATAAGGGCTGGGGCTAGGGCAGGACCTTTCACACTGCTGCAGATCTGTGCTCTACGCTGCCCAAGGGCAAAGAAACAGCAGTTTTTGGTTTATTGGAGCATGAGCAGATGGTCAGGAAGGAAAGTGGCAGCATCCGGGGAAACAGAAGAGATTATACGACAGTGGTTAGTCAGCTGTTACCCTCTGGCCCCAGATTCTCTTGCCAACCTGTATGGTCTCATTGTTACCTCATCCTCCCTTGTCCTGTTTCTACCCACCAGTTTTTCCTCTTAGATTATAAAACTTTGTGGATTGGCACAGTGCCCAGGGTTTATACCACGACTACCCCAGTGGAGCTAATCCCATGATTGGGGCCCTTAAGCATGACTGCAGGAGAAAGCATGACCAACAATAGGCATGTGTAGTCGCATAGCATTTCTCAGCCCAAAGGGCCATACATTCTGTGTAAAGATCACTTCACCCATCACTGAACTGCAGCCACCTCTGGAGAGGAACTTGGCAGCTGTTTATAAGACTACTGCACCATCCATATATATGAATGGAAAGACTCCCAAGGACTTGGATTTGGATCAAGGCCTACCAACCCAGAGCAACACTAACATTTCAGAAGAGAAAATAAAGATAAAAACTCTGACTATATTGGACAATATATCACAAAATGCTGCTTTCTACCATTACAAAATTTAAATCTAGAAAACACAAGTCATCTGTGAATGAACCACTATTGCCAGCGTCACAAGTAGTCTAAATAAAATCCCTTAATAAGGAATGTCAGTTGTAACTCACAGGACCAATGTGTAGAGCGTCACCATAATTTCATCAATTCATAACACTTTCATTCTGAAAGGAGTTCCATTAGACTATCTACCATAGCACCAGAATGTGCATAATAGCCTGAGAAAAGAAAAAAGTGAACCGCCCCCACCAAAGACAGGAAAACAGAGTCAATTCCATTGCTTTAAAACTTTAATTGGGCATCGGTCAGAAAACATTCTGCGTGGACTTAATCAAGTCTTCAAAGGAAAGTATTACTTTTTTATGTGAGATTCAAATCTCTATTTTTAGATTATATTCTAGCTGATTAGTTTACCATCTTCGCATTTGACTCAACAGACTATTAATTTTTTTTAAATAAAGTCTTCCTCAATGATGCCTGGTAGTTCCTGTTTGCTGTACAGCAACAGCTTAAGTTGTCATCAACTCCATAATGGTAATTAATTGGTTTTGTCCCTACATAGCATCTGAGATTTGGCATGCTAGGTTTACTACTGTACTTTTTGTTTTAGCCAAGTGACCTCCCTTGTGTCATTTAAATTCTTCCTGAACATATGGCCTCTGCAAGCCCTTTCACCACCACCAGCCTAAATTTGAAAAATATACATGACTCACTGAAAGGTTCAACACTACACTAATGACTCGTATGTTTGGCTGCATTCTTTCATGAGATTCAGGGCCCAATCCTGAAAATACTGCCAAGAGAGGTACAGTCAATCTTGCCGCGCAACAGGTAAACCACCTGAACGAGGGTGATAGCAGTTATCGCAGAACAGCTGTTCCGCGTTACAGTGTGTGTGTACGCTCATCACGCAATAATCAGCCTCCAGAAACGTCCCAGCATTCCAATCCCGTCCTTTCTGGTCTTCCTCCTGCACGCTGTGGCTGTGACGTGAATGGCCCCGCCCTCCTGTGAGTCCTGGGAATTTTTGAATTGTTCCCTGTGGTCACTTCCTGTTTGTTCGGCGTGGAGTGCAGCTGTTTTTTCCAACAGCAAAATGGCGGCTCAACCCAGCAAACATGCTCCAGTCTGGACCACAGCTGAGGTGCTCGACCTTATCGGCATCTGGGAGAGTCTGCTGTGCAGGCACAGCTATGCGGCAGCAGGCAGAATTTTGACACCTATGGCCAGATTTCTCGGGCCATGGCAGAGAGAGGTTATGAGAGGGGCACGCTGCAGTGCCGATCGAAGGTGAAGGAGCTGCGGATAAGCTAACACAGAGCCAGGGAGGCAAACCGACGCTCTGGGTCGGCACTGCTTACATGCCGATATTACAAGGAGTTGAAAGCCATCCTCAGTAGGGATCCCACACCACTCCCAAGGCTCCTGTGGACACATCTGTACCCCCTCAGCCAACAGATGCCGGAGCAGACCAGGATGATGAGGTGATAGATGAGGAAGTGGAGAAGGAGGATGACCTGGAGGCTGAAAGTGGTGCGGCTGACTTATCAGGGAGTCAGGAGCTGTTCTCCACCCCACCACACCTCCACCCCTGAGACATGCAGCCAACATTCCTTCTCCAACTGGTCTTCTTAGGCAGCAGAGAAGAGCTCTGGTAAGTTTTCTCAAAAGTGATGCTTCTGTGTTTAGGAGCTAAGTCTTCTAGTTGAATGAAGAGTGGGTGGAAGCTGGGTGTTTTAGGGTAGATGCATTCCCATTTCATTTCTCACTGCTCAGGGCATTTATTCTGCTTTCATGAGCAGTGCATTAATGCATGCAATAATTCTCAAATAATCCTCTGTGTTGAGCTCACTGAAGGTTTCCTGGATGTACCTCTACAGCCTCCTAGCAACATTGGACGGGAGAGCTAATGTGTTTCCAACCCCATAGAAGGACACTCTCCCTCGCCAGTTGCAAACCACAGTACTGGGAACCATGGCTGTGCACAATCCCGCTGCATACGGTCCTGGCTTATATCCAGTGTCATGTAGGATATGCATTCTGGCTTGTAGGGGCACTCTAAGGAGCGAAATATCAGCTTCCATGGCCATGTCCTGTGGAGAATGTTGCCCCAAACTATTATTAGTATTAAAACTGCACTGTAGTATTTTAGCAATCCAGGCAACCCTTTCCCAAATCCCTTTCGGTCACATAAAATGGCCGTTCCTGGGACCCAGGAACAGCTATGTATCTTGTTCAGATCAGTCAGGGAACCAGAGGATGCACATTGCCTTGGGCACAGTGGAATGTGCTGCTGGAACTTAACATTGGATCTTTAACCAGTGTGAGAACAAAAGCTGTACTTATGATGTTTCATTTTTCCTTAGAAATGACCTTCGCCAGGCAGTGGTCTGCACCAGCTGACCAGCTGCAACAGATAATAAGGAGGCCTCACAGAAGCAAGAAGAATATGTTTCAAGAGCTCATGCAATGCACTGAGGCTGCAGCAAGGGAGACTAGACTTTGGAGACAGGAATGCTGGCAGGACTGCAAAGAGAACTATTTGAGGAGGCAGAAATAGAAGGAGCACCTGATAAGCATCCTGAAGGAGCAAACACAACTGCTAAAGACCAAGGTTGGTCTGCAGACGCAGCTGCTTCAGGCTCACCCTTCCCTTCAGACACAGCACCGGCTTCTGCCGCCCTTACCCCATGCTCCCACAAAGCATTTCTTCGAAGACCAGGGACCCTCCTGTTACATTCTGCACTTGCTCAACCTATAATTGAACCGTTCCTTGCTGGGATCCAAGTTGCCAGTGTAGGGCTTCATGAGCCATGGCATGAGTGGGTAGGCTGGGTCTCCTAGAATCACTATGGGCATCTCAACATCCCCGACAGTAATTTTCTCATCCAGGAAGAAGGTCCCTGCTTGCAACTTCCAGTACAGCCCCATGTTCCTAAAAATACGGGCTTCATGCACCTTTCCCGACCACCCAGCATTTATATCTGTGAAACGCCCCCTGTGATCCACAAGTGCCTGCAGCACCATGGAGAAGTAATCCTTCCTATTAATATACTCAGTCGCCAGATGGTCCGGAGCCAAAATAGGGATGTGTGCGCCATCTATTGCCCCTCCACAGTTTGGGAATCCCATGGCTGCAAATCCGTCCACAATCACATGCACATTGCCCAATGTCACTGTCCTCTGGAGCAGAACACGATTAATGGCTCGGCATACTTGTGACAATAGCAGTCAGGAGTTGCTACGTTCCACACAGCAATTGCAACACACTTCTCCACGGCGAGGGCGGCTCTCATTTTGGTGTCCTTGCGTCGCAGGGCAGGGGCAAGTTCCTCACACAGTTCCATGAAGGTGGCTTTACGCATTCGAAAGTTCTGTAGCCACTGCTCATCATCCCACACCTGCATAACAGTGCGGTCCCATCACTCAGTGCTTGTCTCTCATGACCAGAACTGGCGGTGCACCGTGTGCAGATGCTCTGTGAAGGAGCTCAGCAATGCGGTGCTGTTGGTCTGCATGGCATTCAGCAGCCCTGGGGCCTCTGATTCCTGGTCTGATTTGGAGCTCAGTGCATACTGTGCGACCAGCCGAGATGTATTCATTATGCTGAAGGTGACAGTGGAGATCAGAGCTGGATCCATGTTGTTGCAATTGGGAGTGCTGGGAAGGAATGTAGCAGTGTTGAAAATGGGCGTGAGTTGCTATTAGCAATGAGGAAGACGGCAGGGGAAC
This sequence comes from Pelusios castaneus, assembly GCA_007922175.1. Lineage (NCBI taxonomy): Eukaryota > Metazoa > Chordata > Testudines > Pelomedusidae > Pelusios > Pelusios castaneus. The sequence continues at coordinate 4,692,852 of ML686047.1, forward strand.
ACAATGCACCATGGGAAACTGAGAATTTACCCATGGTGCTCAGCACTCCTCTCCTTCTACCCAGGATTCTTAACCCTGAATCAGGAGGAGTGGAACAGGTGCCCACAATTCAATGCGGTGTATTGCGAAATTGCTAAGAGTGTGGACGCTCCGTTCCGTTATAAGGAGCGCCATGTGTATGTGATCCAGCGCAATAAAAACCACGTGACTTTTGCAGTGCAACAGTCTTCTTGCGCGACTATTCTGTAGTGTGTACGTGGCCTGAAAAGCCCCTGCAAGCCCTTCCATTCCCTGCAATACACATCCTCTGGCATCAGGTCATGGTATTACACTCAGTCTTCAGCCCCACCCTGTTCTCAATAGTCCTTATATTAGGGCTTTCATAACCCTTCCCTGGGGCTGGTAGGGAAGCCTAGACCAACCCTCTCTTCTGGGTTCCCACCCGGAGAGCCAGTGTTAAGCAGAAAGGTCTGGTCCTCTGGACACGCTGCTTCTTTATTGGGTCTCCTTCTACCTCCAAGCCCTTGGGCTATTTCCCAGTAGACTATGGCTAATACATTCTCTCCTCTGGTTCTCAAGCCTCTTAACTCCTTGTTCCCCTACACCGCCAACCCACAGGCATGCCTCACAGGGCCTTAGCTCTTTACCAGGAAAGCTACTATAGGGACTACGTCTATCCCTGTATCCCTTAACTCATAAACAAACCCTCCCTCTAAGCTAACTCCTCTCTCAGTAGTCAGTCCTCCCTGAGCCTTTCACAGGCCCGGTCTCTCATGATAATTGAGCCACCAGAGCAGGATCCGCACCAGGGTAACTGCTACCTCACAGGCAAGGCTGAGCCAACTCCACTTAATGCGCCAGCCAGCCCGCCCCCAACTCTAAGACATGTTTTCCATGCGTAAGAATCAATACCCAGTGATTGAGTCACCTATCAACTTTCTCTTTGAGAAGAGGAATAGGTTTTGTTCCTTAAGACTCACATCAATAGGCTTGTTTTACAGTCCCAGTTGATTTTTCTGACCCTGCTGTGCATTCCCTCCAATATTTCTACACTATTTTGGAAGTGTGGACACCAGAACCAGAGACAGAGTTCTAATAACGGTCTAACCAATGCTGTGTACAGAAGCAAGAGCACGTCTTACTTCTTCTTGATATTCATTTTTGTATACAATCAAAGGCCACATTAGTCTTTTCTTGGCACAGCATTGAGCAGACAGCAGGGAGAGTTCCCTATGAAGACCCCTTTATCCTTTTCTGAGTCACTGCTTTTACAAGACAAGTCTCGCATCCTGCTGATATAGTCTACATTCTTGGTTCCCAGGTGTATTACCTTGCATTGGCTGTATTAATATGCATTTTGTTGGACTGTGGCTATTTAACCAGGTGATTCAGATCACACTAACAATAAACTAGCCTCCTCATTATTTATGGCCCTGCCAATCAGTGTCATCTGCAAACTTTATCCAAAGATTTTGTATATCTAGATTATTGATAAAAGTATTATATAGTATGGGACCAAGACATTGTTTCCTCTTAGAAAAACAGCTGCATGTGTTTACTTCTCCCCATTATCAACTACATATTGAGATCTGTCAGTGAGCCAGTTTTTAATCCATTTTGTTAAGTCTATGTAATGAAAATTTTTTAAATCAAAATGTCCTGTGGTACTGAGTCAGATACTTTGGAGATATCCAAATATAATATAGCGGCATAGTTGCCTTTAACAATCAGAGCTGCAATCCTGCCAAAATAATGATAACAGGTTTCTTTAACAAGACCTACCTACCACAAAACTATGCTGACTGACAGTGATCATATTTTTAGCCTCTCTTTCTTAATAAACTGTTCCATTATTTTGCCCACAATTGACATTAGTCTGATAATTCCCTGGGTCAACCCTTTTATCCTTTTTAAATGTGAACTACATTGGCAGTCTCCCAGTCCTTTGGAATTTCCCCAGTTTTCTAAGATTTGCTAAAATGAGCAGTGAGTTAGAGAACTCCTCAGCTGGCTCCTTTATGATTCTTATGTGTAAATTTTCCAGGCATATTGATTTGAAAATGTTTAATTTGAGCAGAAGCTGCCTCACGTTCTCCTTTGTTACAGATGGTAAACTTTCTATTCTAGCCACATGGGAAAAAGATGCATCACCCTGCTTCCTTCCAAATACAGAACAAAAATATCTATTAAACACTGCTGCCTTTTCAAAATCATTATTTCCAATTTATACAGGGAGCTGAGCACAGTCAAATATTATTTAAACAGTACCCAACATGTGTTAGGCACTGAAAGGACTGGAAAGTCATAGGCTAAGATTTTCAGTATTTAATAATTTGTGGGTATCTAATTTAAGCAACCTTACCTGGGCCTTATTTTTCAGGAAAGGCTGGGCAGGCCATCCACTGAAAATCAGGACCCTTGAAAATAGATCAAAAAGGGTGCCTTAACGAGGCATCCAAAAATCACTAGTCACTTCTAAAAATCTTGGCCATGATCCCTTCTCTAAAAGGTTTATCATCCATTAGATGTGACAAACAAAAGGGAGGGGCTTAGTGTGAGGCTGGGTTACCCAGCTAAGATCAGGTGGGATAGAATAGCTCTGGCTATGTTAACAGGTAAGTGTACACTTCTCATAGGCACCACGGAAGTCAGCATATCTCAGGAAGAATCAGCTTGGTTAGCAGGAAATGTGAGGAAATTCTACACATGGGGGAAATATGGGAAAAGAGGCACAGAAATGGGAGGAGGAAGAAACCAGTGGGGCATTGAGCTAATAACATCCTTGATGGAACAGAAGGGGAGCTGGAAAATGTGATAGGACCAGGGAGGCATGGGACACTGAACGTCAAGCAACATGTTTGAACTAGACACATGTGGTGATGGGAGGCTAGGACTGGGATCAAACAAGGGAGAGGAATGTATTCCAACTGGACAGGTGGGGAGAAGGTTTCAGCAGCTGGATTTTAGGTAGACTGAAGAATGGTAAATACAAGTAAGGAGGATGTCTACAAGGCATGAGGTAGCAATAATGAAGGCAAGCACTAAGACTGGCCTGGACAAGCAACTGGGCTGCTAGACAGGTAGGAAGGATCCGATTCTTTGTGACATGTGGAGGAAGAAATAGCAGGAGGGTAACAAACATGAAAGGAAAACAAACTAGGAGTCCTGTGGCACTTATAAAGACTAACAGATTCAAAGGGCACGTCTACACTACAGCACTATGTTGGCACTGCAGTGTGACGGGTGAAGACGTGCTATGCCACGGGGAGAAGCAGAAGCCATGTGGGGGAAGCAGGAAGGACGACAGCATCTCCCACTGACATAGCACCAGTGGGAACACCACAAAACTTGTGTCACTCGAGGGAGGGAGGCAGCTTTTTCCACATCCTGGAGCAACGTAAGTTGTAATGACTTGAGTGTAGAGCTGCCTAAAGTGTAGGAGAAACCTAGAGCTCTTAAGATTTGGGCACATTTATCTGCTTGGTGTCTCTATTCTTTGCAGTCTCTATTCTGAGAGTCTCTCTTCAGTGCAGTAATATACTGATATGGACCATTTACACTTCATTTGAATTAAGCTTCAGGCACTACAGCACAAACCAGGAAAACTTAGTCCTAAGTTGTCCTGGAGCGCCATCTAGTGAAAACAAATATTTTATAGGGTAGCACTCACTAGTCTACTAACAGCTGGAAGGTTGAGGATGGTCCACAGAATCTACATTAAACCTCCAATCCCTCAGGCTGAGATAAACAACTTCAGAATCACTATCAAGTGTTTTTAAAATGACAATACTCACCTGGGGAAGTGAAGAAACAGATTGGCAAATCCAGACAGGTACCCAGAAGTCACCTACCACAAGATAGGCCCAACAAGGAAAACAATAGAACACCATTGGTCATCACCTGCAGTCCCCAAGTAAAACCTCTCTAACACATCATCAAGGATCTACATCCTATCCTGGAAGATGATTCTGAACTCTCTGAAATCTTGGAAGTTTAGCTAGTCCTCGCTTACAGACAGCCCCCGAACCTTAAGCAAATACTCACCAGGATCTACACACATACAACAGAAACACTAAGGCAGGTACTTATCCCTGCAACAAACCCCATTGCCAATTCTGCCTGCACGTCTACTCAAGTTACACCATCATAGAATCTAACCAAATCAGCCACTCCATCAGGGGCTCATTCACCTGCACATCTAACAATGTGATATATAAAGAGAGTCTTGTGGCACTTTTAAAGACTAAGAGATTTATTTATCGCATGAGCTTTCATGGGAGAAAATCCCACTTCGTCAAAGCATCTGACGAAAGAGGGATTTTCTCCCATGAAAACTCATGCGATAAATAAATCTCTTAGTCTTTAAAAGTGCCACAGGACTCTGTTTGTTTTTCTGCAATAGACTAACATAGCTACCCCTCTTGAATGTGATATATGCCATTGTGCGACAACAATGCCCCTTTGCCAAATACATTGGCCAAACTGAACCGTGTCTGTGTAAAAGAATAAATGGACATTTCAATCTCCCTGGACATTCTGTAACAGACATGACGGTTACAGTACTTCAGTGAAAAAATTTCAAAAACAGACTTCAGCGTGAAATTGCTGAGCTGGAATTCATACACAAAAATTTATCGTCGAATCATAGAATCTTCAAGCTGGAAGGGACCTCATGAGATCATCTAGTCCAACCCCCTGCTAAAAGTAGGACCACTCCCACTAAATCATCCCAGCCAGGGTTTTGTCTAACTGGACCTTAAATATCTCCAAAGACGGAGATTCCACCACATACCTAGGCAACCCATTCCAATGATTCACCACCCTCCTAGTGAGAAAGTTTTTCCTAATATCCAACTTCGACCTCCCCAGCTGCAATTTGAAACCATTGCTCCTTGTTCTGTCCTCTGTTACTACTGAGAACAGCCTAGCTCCCTCCTCTTTGGAGCACCCCTTCAAATAGTTGAAGGCTGCTATCAAATCCCCCCTCAAGTCTTTTCTTCTGCAGACTAAATAAGCCTAGTTCCTTCAATCTCTCCTCATAAGTCATGTGCCCCAGCCCCCTAATCATTTCTGTTGCCCTCTGCTGGACTCCTTCTAATTTGTCCACATCCTTTCTGTAGTGGGGAGCCCAAAACTGGACACAGTATTCCAGATGCAGCCTCACCAGTGCCAAATAGAGGTGAATAATCACATCCCTCGATCTGCTGGCAATACTCCTATTGATACAGCCCAATATGCCATTGGTCTTTTTGGCAACAAGGGCACACTGTTGACTCATATCCAGCTTCCCATCCACCATAACCCCCAGGTCCTTTTCTACAGTGCTGCTACTTAGCCGATCGGTCCCCGACCTGTAGCAGTGCATGGGATTTTTCCATCCTAAGTGCAGGACTTTGCACTTGTCCTTGTTGAACCTCATGAGGTTTCTTTTGGCCCAGTGTTCCAATTTGTCTAAGTCTCCCTCAATCCTGTCCCTGCCCTCCAGCGAGTCTACCATTCCCCCCAGCTTGGTGTCATCTGCAAACTTACTGAGCATGTAATCTATCCCATCATCCAGATCATTAATGAAGATGTTGAACAGAACCGGCCCCAGGACCGACCCCTGGGGCACTCCATTCATTACTGGTTGCCATCTAGACATTGAGCCATTGAGTCCTACCTGCTGAGCCCGTTGATCTAGACAGTTTTCTATCCACCTTATGGTCCACTCATCCACCCCATACTTCCTTAACTTACCGATGAGAATGCTGTGGGAAACCGTATCAAAAGCTTTGCTAAAGTCGAGGTATACCACATCAACGGCTCTTCCTGTTTCCCAAATCCAGTCATCTTATCATAGAAGGAAATCAGGTTGGTCAGGCGCGATTTGCCCTGGTGAATCCATGCTGACTGTTCCTGATCACTCTATTTTCCTCCAAGTGTTTCAGGATGGATTCTTTGAGGATCTGCTCCGCGATTTTTCGAGGGATTGAGACGAGGCTGACTGGTCTATAGTTCCCCAGACATACACTGGATCCGACTAGAATGACTAATTCGCTACAAAATGTAATTTCCCTCTTAACATTCTCACTTCTCTTCTAGTGTTGTTGAAAGTCCACATCCACACCGCTTGAATCGAAACAACTTGTTTGGTTTGCTGAAATAGACTAACAGACTGCCCCTTTGGAACTGCTTGATTAGACCTTGACACTCATCCTTCTCTGCATGTGTATAAACACCTAACATATAGCAGTTTCCAGGTCATGCATCTGATGAAGTGGGATTGATAATTTGTTAGTCTTTAAAAGTGCCACAGGCCCCCTTTTACATTTTACATGAAAACTAGACAACAAAGAGACATTTTCTGAACATTCTTGGGGCACACCAGACCACGGATCTTTAAGCCAATTCCCCATTGACCAGAATGAATTCTACTTAAATACTGGCAGCACAACCTGCACCCTCACGTGCATTGATTTATATGGCATTGGCAGCTCTTACTTTCTGTGATAGGGCCTAGTGTTTAGGGCGGTGGAGTGGGATTCCATTCCTAGCTTTGCTCCCAGATGTGTCACTTCACCTCAGTTTATTCTTCAGTAAAAGGTGAATCATGACTCATACCTGCTTGTGCAGAAGCTTAAAAAGAGCTTTAAGGATTCTACTTCACACAAGTCCAAGGGACTTTCACCTATTGATTGTATCCATTTACCTTCCTTAATATAATTCTCTTTGTATACAAAAAACAAACCAGAGGCATAGTATTTTGACCAAAATACTATGCAATATGAAGTCAAATTAGAGGAGGAAGGATGGTCATGTGGTAAAGACAGTAACCTGGGACTCAGGAGATCTGCATTTTGTTCTCGTTTCTGCCACCAATTCCCTCTGATCATGTACCAATCACTCTCTGTGCCTCAGTTCCTCAGGTATAAAATAGGGACTATCCTAGCCTACTTCATAGTGTGTGTGCGCGTGCATGCAGGTGTGAGGATTAATGTAGTAGAAGCGCTCTGATTATTTATTTGAATTTCATGCAAAAATAAACATTCACTCAAGAGCATTCAGCTAAAGTTCTAGCCATCTGTGATAGACATTTAGGTCATGATTTTTAAAACTGATGAGTGAGCTTGGGTGCCCGACTTGAGATATCTTAAAGGGCTTTGGTTTTTAGAGTGGGTCCTCCACATTTGCTGGGGGGGAGGGGGCGGGAGAAACCAAAACAAAACCAGACCTGTGAAGTGCCACAAGTTGAGCATCCAAAATTTAACCAATTCACTAAAGACTTTTAAAACCTGTGGCCCTAAAAAACCCTGCTATTGGTGTTACAAAATTTGGGTTAACATTTTCAAAAGCAACAGTGATGTAAGAGCCAATATCTCCTAGAAAGTCAATGGGATTTAAGCACATAGAAGCTATGTGACCTAGGCTTCTGATTCTTAAGGGGCTGTCATTTATGGAAGTTTTACCCATAAACAGTAAGTATAATCCCATTCACATTCTTCATTTCTGCAATGTAAATGTCACTAGGTATTTATCTGGTAGCAGACAGTGAATTATGCTGACCTTTGATATTGTGCCCTACCACTTACATCAATTATAAACACAGAACCTGTTCCTTATTTCCTTCTATCGAACATGCAAAGCTCTCCAATTTTCCACAGGATTCTCCAGCATGTGTCCAACAGCTGCTGTGCCCAACCAATCTTTGAACAAACCCACAAAACACATTTTGTTTCAATCTACTGGGGCCAGAGTTTAGGCTACACACTTATCCTTTGCTTGCCAGGCTGGGGTCCCAGTCCATCACTGCAGTGAGTCAGAGCTACTCCCCTGACTTCAATGGAGCTGTACCCTTCACAGCCCCAATGAGGTCATCCTTGGGAGCATTGTGAAGTCAGCGTGCTTGGCCTGAGACAGAATGCAGTTTTGAAGGGGTTCTGAGAAAACCACTCCTAAGGCGTTTTCCGCAACATGAGCTTTGATAGTGGGATTGGAGTTGGTAACTAAGACGTCGGGGCAAAAATGGCAGGGAGCGCACAGATACACTACCAAAAAGTTCTGCTCAGTAACAAAATAAAGGTAATTATCTTGGCTTCTCTGGCTATTTACTGACAATACAAACCTGGCAAAGCAAAGGTCCTGAATTCCAGGCTGTCCAGGCTAGTAAACGCCCCTGAAATATATTGTTAAACAAACCTAAGCCCCAGTGTAGACAGCACTAAGTCAACAGAAAAATTCTTCCATCCATCTAGCTACCGCCCCTCAGAAAGGTGAATGTACTACAGTGAAGGAAAAACCCCTTCCATTGCTGTAGCATGCATCACCTGCAGCACTGCAGATGAGCCACTCAGTGTTTCTAGTATTGACATACCCAAAGAGTTCTGGCCCACTGGCTGATATGGATTATAATGCAGCAAATGTGCCTCTCTCTTCCCCCTTGGATAATGAAAAGATGCAATGACATATTCTGCGGGGAACAGCATCCAGCCCCACTCAGCTTTTGAGGATAGTGGGGAGAGGCATCACACAAGGAAACAAAGTAAACAAAAACTACCCACAGAAATAAAACAGGGGCCTTAGAAGAATGATCCCCTCCACACAAAAGATGAAATGTCTACTTACTTTCCAGTGGGACAAAGAATAGAGGCAGCGTTGTGATCTGACCATACAATTGGGAACCAGCATTCTACTCTCAGCTATGCCTCCATAACTCTGAATAAGTCATAACCTCTCTGCCTCAATCTCTGTGACTTGAATTGGGGTGATATTTATTAACAATCCTCACAGGCGCGTGAAAGATTCTTTACTTAATGTTTGTGAAGCACGATGTAAGATACTGTTGTGTCCTCTATTTTACATTAAATGCATTCTGTAATACAGACTTGCTGCTGTGGGAGCTGCTACTTAATTTTCCCCAAACAGCTTTGTTTTATTTTCTCATCAAGTTACACATTCTGGGGCTACAGACAATCCCACAGATAAAGTGTCATCAAGTGAGAGAAGTTAGGAATAAAAGTATTTCAGGAGCCACTCTGCCCCAACATATATATTTTGATACATAAGTATATTTGCATATGGATACAATTCATTTCTAGGACATTTTCTTT
>ML686047.1:4706937-4748393 GCA_007922175.1 Pelusios castaneus
AGAGTGCTAAAAACCATCAAGTTATAATCCTAGATCTGCCATTTATCAAATCTGCACTTGGTAACTTATCTAAGCAGCAATAAATAAGAGTCAAGTCATACAAGAACAAACAACGTAGCTGGTGTAAAAATATTACAAGTTTATTGTAATACAAGTTTATTATTTACTGAGGCCATTACAGAAAAATTTTAATAAACTTCCCAACAAATCTTTATATTGCACTGTGGCAAGTTGAGGACCAGTCTGCTCACAGCACAGATGGCAGCGACTTTTAAGATATTGTTATAACATGGGCTAAACTCCGTAAACTGCAGCAACGAATCTCACAAGGTAGAATTAAATATGGGACTACTTTAAAATTAAAAATATACCCAATGATTTGAAATAAAACTCAAGTTCAAAGTAAATAAATGTTTTCAAATACATTAAAAGTTGTCACTACCAGCACATACATACAGATATGAAAATTACATGCAGTATTGCAAACTGCACAAATCAGAAGAGTCAGTCCCTTCCATCCAGCTACAATTGAAGGCAAAGAGATTCATGCCCACCTGCAGCCCCAATGAAATAAACACAACTCTGTACAAAAGCATAGGTCTGCCTACACATTTCTCTTTGCAGGATTGGAGGCCCTACACTTTAAGCCAAAATACTGGAAAAGCATTTATATGCCAAACCTTAAGTTTAGGGTTCTGTGTTTCTCCTACCTGAATGCAGCTCCCTGCACAATTTAGGCATTAGTGACACCATCTGTTCTTACTAGAAAAGCACTGAATCCCAAGAACTCAGGTCTTGGGAAACAAAAGCTTTCTAACTGGTCTGTAATTGTAATTTAAGCTTATTCATGTATCATGCTAATGATTTAAGATACTTAAACTATTTAAAATGCATTTTAAGATATTAGTTCAAGATTATGGAGCTTTATGAATTTCTTTAGTGCTTATAATCAAAACATCAAAACACGTGGAGATAAAAAAAAAGGAAAAAAATCTGCCTTTTTACTCCCACTGAAGTCAATGGAAAAATTCCCATAGCCTTCACTAAAAGTTGGATGTGGCACTCAAATAGAAAGATAGTTTAATATCAGTATCTTCTAAAGATGATGTACCTACCTGGCGGACAGGTTTGCTTCTACAGCACAAATAGCATGTGATTGCCGATGAAGAGCTGAGTGAAAGTGGCATTTGAAACATGAGTTGGAATAACGGTTTGATCAATGAAATATGACTACCTAATTATGTCATAGGCAGAAGGTAAAGGACATGCTACTTTGCTCTATTTCAGTAACTTTGTTGTCAAACTGGAATTTTTGTAAGCTGTAAGTAATAAAGATTCACATGTAATTTTTCCCTAAATTGTTTATCAAATCCAGATCTATATTTTAACTTGAAACAGTGATAATGATCTTGCTGGGTACCTAACTGAGTTTGAAGGCTCAATTTGTATAACTAATAAGCTCATTCATGTATCATACAACTTTTCAATAAATTTAAACAAATACTTAGACCTCCTGATTAAATATTTAATTGAGTAAATTATACGACCAGCTATGACATCTGAAAGCCATCAACCCCTCCTGATGTATTGTAACTGATGTATTTATTCTTTTGGTCTAGATAAAAGGCAGCAAAACTCGTGATTGGAAACCTAATCCTGCATGGACACTCACCTGCATAGTCTTAAAGACTTCCATAAAACTACTTTATTAAAGTTTTTGGGTTTGAGGCCCATGGTGATTCACTGAAGCCTGTCAAATCTTTGAGATCCATCTGCACAACATACAGTAAGTCCAGCTAATCATGGAGTTGCCCACTTACAATAGAAAATGGCAAATAATGCCTGTTAAGAATTCTAGGCCACAGATCTTGGATTTCCAATATTTTTCAAAATAAATCAACACATTTCCTAATGCTGATTTACATCTGATTTATTTTAATCTCAATAGATAAAGAGGAAAAGGACAATGGTTACTGAAAGCAGTACTCTTAAATATTGATTGCAGTATCTCAATATATTTTACAGGTAAGTCCTAGGGCAAAAATTTTTAGCCCTAAATGTATTTGAATGAATTAAGGATGTTGTTTAAGTACACTCCATCACCTACTTTTTCATTCACTCCATCCCATAGTTCAAATGAACAAAAAGGAGAACTCAACGTAACAGGGACAAAGTCTCTCAATGCCTTGATAAGCAGAGCCCACAATATGGAATACGGGGCAAGTTTCAGCCAAGCTATAAACATACATCTTGGAACTGACTTCATCCTGGAACTCATACTTCATCCGTATTTAGGGAAAGCAGTAAAAGAATGGCAAAGACTGTCTTACTTTGTAATTTCAACCTGGCCACAGATACATACAGTTCACTCAGTAAGATACAATTATAGTACTTCTCAGGAGGATCAGTTACATTATCCATTGTGTAAGCAGCTTTCTTTACAAACTGTATAAAGTTCTACAGATGTGAACTAAAATGTTTTTACCCTGCTTCTAAAATTAGCTAACAAACAGTGCGTTGCCACAGCAAAATGTACAAGAAGCAATTCAATAAATATAATGGTCCACTATGCAAGCCAGGAGAATGTCACCAATATATTTTGTTCCACTAACATGAAGGAGTTCTATAAACATTTAGTAAACAGTAAAGTTGTAGCTATATCGGTCCCATATCTCTATAAACATTTTAGTCATTCAAATTCAGACTTAGCACAAAGAATTACACTAAAATGCATTTGGGAGTCAATACTTTTCAGAAAATATGTAAATTTTTACTGTAGCAAAAAAGAGGTACAGACTCCCTTCTCCATGTACATACAGCATTCTGCAGCAGCAGTTTAACATGCATTAATCTGATAATCTACAAAAATTGAAACTACTGGATGCTAAATGAAAAGAATGCCGGTGAAAGTAATAATACTAGTATTCCATGGCAAATGAAATATGAAACTTAAGAAATAAAGAGAAATTTGGAGAACTCAAATTAACTTAAATATTTCAGTTTTAAATCTTCAGTTTAAAAAAGAAGACGTACTAAATCCAGATCCATTGGTAGCTAATATTTAATTTGTTACTTAATTATAGAAGACACTGAATAAAAGAACCAGTTAACCAGAAAGCAGACCATGCATTCAAAACATTGGTTATACCACATATCTGGTAACATTGCAGGAACAAGCCCATGAGATGAACATATTTATGAAACATTTTCTGTCACCTGGTTAATGATTTTTATACCTGAGATCAAAATTTAAAAAAAACAAAAAAAAACCCAAGAGGTAAAAATAAGCCTGTTATGTTGTATATAATGTTCAAGTAGATAAACCTTTTCATAACTGCAATTTTTAAAAATATAAAAGACCACCGTCATTTTTCCCTTTAATTACTTTATTTAAATATGTACTCTCCTATTTTGGGGTGTCAGAACGCATTTTGAAAACATGTTAAAGGTTTGTTCCCTCAATGCTTTAATAATTTATGTGAAATAATGAAAACTGTCTTAGATGTAACTACCCCCACTTTTCAGTCACGACAAGCTTAAGGCACCCATAAAAATCAAATTTTCATAGAGGTTTCAGTTCTACTGAATTTTCCCTTTACAAAAAAGTGACATAAATTTGATTTAAAATACAAGAAATCAGAGTATGCCACATCCTGCATTTATGAAGCAACTGTTTATTGAATATGAAGTTCAGATAAAATTAAATAAACGAAACTCTTATTATTGATGCCACATGTCTTCCTTATTGTGTTTTGGGAAAAAATAGTTTGATGAAAGGAAAAAACATATAGAACTGTGCAAAAAGCTCAAGGACGGAGCAAAGAACAATATTGGACTTTGTTTAACGGTTGCTGATCAGATGTTTACATGATGCAAGGAAATAAAAGATATTCATGCATATATTCCATGATAGATACACTATTTATACTCAGGTTTTGCAAAATAGCAAATTTAGTAATTCACTACACCATAGTGATGACTGCAAATATGTGATTCTACATCAAAGAACACGCTCTAAAAGAATCATTCTTGTCATCTTCATGTATGATGGTAAAATCACTTCGTTGACAATAAAAGTTATTTCATTCATTTCCAGAAAATATATCCGATTTGCCACTAGAATCATCTCAAAGCAATAATATTTTTTATCATCACAGAAGCTCAACTGACATACATACATACATATAGGCTTCAATACATAGGAAGTTGTATTGGTTAAACTGGACTTTACTTCAGATTCTGAAGTTTAATTCTTTACTTCCAGAGCTTCTTTCTCAACTTTTTCTTTTGCCTTCTCTTTTTCTTCTAGTTTCTCTTCTTTTTGAAGCAGTGCCATAATCTCAGCAACCTGACTTGTTGAGATATCAATGTCTTCTTTGTCAATTAATTCTACCACCTACATGATTAAAAAAGGAAATGCATAAAAACATTACCTTTCACATAGATGTAGTTGGACATCCTAAATCTAAATTGGAGAAAAATAATACAAAATGTTCATAGCTAAGGGCCTGGTTTACCATTGTGTTACTAACCCCGTGGAACTATACTGGTGTGATTGTGAACCTGGAATAATGCAGTGGCAAAGCAGACTCCATATTCATTAGTACACAAAGGCCATTTACTGCACTTAATTGTATTGCAAACCTACAAATGAAAGAAAGTGGGAGGTCTGTATGGAGTGAAGACGGCCCTAAATGTATACCCCAGCCAACAGACCACAAGTTAAAGTTCAGTTTTTGTCTGCTACATATATTTGTCATCTGTTTTATGCGGATTTGCCTTTACTAAATTTTAAAAACAAATTGCATCCTACAGATGTTAAGAGTGGTCACCAATGTAAAACCAACATTTAGTTATAGCTAAAATACAGTTGTTTCAAACTACTCTGAAATAATTATGGTGTCAAATACTATCGTATGGTGACTGTTTGATGGTAATGTAAAAAATATCCATTTACCAATCTGTGTCACAAATGTGTTTGAAAACACAACATCTTTTTGAGTAAAATCACAGACCATTACCAAGTTAAAAAGAATATTGTGTTTTAAAATAAATTATTATTAAAAGATTTAATCACATGAAAGAATGAGGAAAATAATGTGACTTAACAGGATTTTTAAAAGCCCTCTCTAGTTTTTTTCTGTTTTAAAACAGAAAAATAGCTCATTTCAGGATCTGAAGGGTTTCTGATAGCTGTTGGAGGAATGGGCCAAAAGAAATCTGATGAGGTTCAACAAGGACAAGTGTAGAGTCCAGCACTTAGGATGGAAGAATCCCATGCACTGCTACTGACGGGGGACCAACTGACTAGGCAACAGTTCTACAGAAAAGGACCTGGGGGTTAGTGGACAAGAAGCCGGATATGAGTCAACAGTGTCACCTTATTGCCAAGAAGGCTCATGGCATAGTGGGCTGCATTAGTAGAAGCACTGCCCTCTAATCAAGGAAAGCGATTATTCCCCTCCATTCAGCATTGATCAGGCCACATTTGAAGTACTGTGTTCAGTTTGGGCCTCCCACTACAGGAAGGATATGGACAAATTGAAGAAAGTCCAGCTGAGGGCAATGGAAAAGATTAGATGGTTTGAGCACATGACTCATGAAGAGAGGCTGAGGGAACTAGGCTTGTTTAGTCTACAGAAGAGAAGAGTGAGGGGGAATTTGATAGCAGCCCTCAACTACCTGATGGGGTGGGGGGGAAGGCAGGGTCCAGGGAGGATGGAATTCCCTGATGCTGTTCTCAGCAGTGGCAGATGAACAATGGGTCTCAAATTGCAGTGGGGGAGGTCTAACTTGGATATTAGGAAAAACTTTTTCACTAGGAGGGTGGTGAAGCATTGGAACGGGCTGCCTATGGAGATGGTGGAATCCCCATCCTTAGAGGTTTTTAAGGTGTGGCTTGACAAGGCTCTGACTGGGATGATTTAGTCGAGGATGATCCTGCGTTAAGCAAGGGACTGGACAAGAGGACTAATAGTTTATGACTCTATGAAACTGGTATTGTCCTAGATAAAAACTATTAAAAAGCATATGATCCTAAAGCTCAGGCACACCAAAGGCAGAGCAAAAAACCAAATGTAATTAAAAAATGAAAAGGGTTTTCAATCTCTTTGAAGAAAAGGAACAGAGTTATTCTTGAACAAAAATACTGTAAACCTCCATAATGGTGATGTTTGTTCACAGCGATTTAAGGACATGTTCATTCCTCATGTCACCTAGAAAGTCTCTGAAGTTAATGGAATATCAGGAAAGGATTTGGATTTTAGTTTTATCTGAATTGATAAATGTAGTTCAATACAACAACTGCTCAGAACAGTAGTGAAGTTTTTGTTTGTTTGTTTTTTTTTTAACTTAAGGACTAAAGAAGTGGACCTTTACAAAAGAGGGAAAAAGGAAAAAATATGATTCAGCAGGACAGATACTGTATTTTCCAGTCTGCTTTTACAGTATGCATTGTGGTTGTAAGCCATCATTTCTGTGTAACAGGAAAATGACTTTTAAAGGAGCCGATCTAAAAGTTTAGCATGGGTTTAAGTGCATCCCTAGTGCTGCATTCATACCACTCAAGTATCGGGAAGGAAGAGAACAGCAGGAAGAACCGTTCCTTCCCAAGACATGTTTGAAGGGAGAAAAAGGAACAACAGCTAAAAGAAGAAGTATATGACACTGTTATATTGTATTATACTGATACCCATATGACAGAATTGTAATGAATATCATATAAGATATGCCATGTAAGGTATGATTCACTGAATCATGATTCGCTAAGATTGACAAGCACATTTATATGTATGTATGTGTCGGGTTAGCAGCACTCTCCAAAAACACCAGCAGAATAGCTCCCTTGATGCTCTCATCCTCAGTCTGTGTTCCATCATTTCTTTGATTTTCACAAGTAGGTCCTCTCAGCTCTTTCCAGACCCACCACATCTTCCCCGGGCCTCGGCTCTCCGGTGGAGCCACTTCTAGGGGTTCAACAATCCCCATTCTGCCACTTGCTTCAGTGGCCATCCACCACCACTCTGCCGGCAATCTGCAGGGAAAGAACTGGGCCTGTCCACTACTCCGGGCCTGGCTCAGACACCCTACGTGCAACAACCTAAAATGCCTCTTCCCGCAACTCTGTAACAGTCTTCCCTGGGCCACTTCTCCACAGCCCCTAGGTTCCTCTGCCACCCCTGCATCAGAGCCTTGGCTCTGCTCGCATCCACTGCTCTATCTAGGGTCCTGACCCTTTTGAGCTTCTGGGAGGTGTTAGCTTGTGCTGCCTGTCAGTTCCCTTTTATACTGTCCTTCCTCCTCCCCCTCAGCTCTGAATGGGTCTCCTCCAGCCCCTTCTAATTGACTGCTGCTCCCAGGGCCCTCGTTACACCGTCCTAGTCCAGAATAAGGCAGATGCTCCATCACAATGTATCAGCTCTAAATATGTATGGTATATTTGTATTTCAAACTCGTGCTATGTTTCTGGGTGACACCCCTAGAAAGGATGGCAGCAGCACCAAGCCTGCTTGATGACCCATCAAGGGAACTCAAATGTACAATGAATCCAGTGAGAAAACCCAGGGGCTATACCTTGTAAGTCATCAGGACACAAAGGAACAGGACTATGGACAGGGGACTCAGGCTTTTCCATGCCATGTACTATGTGGCTGTGGTTTGTGGTACAAGCCTCATGGTAGAAACTATAAAATGCAGATGAACTATCGCCATTTTGTCTTAATTCCTGCTTCCTACCTCTGGATCAACTATTCTACAACTGAAGCTGTGAAACAAAGGACTGAGACCCACCCAGGTATTGAATGTACTCCAGAGGAACTGTACAAGGCTGCAAAACTCCAATACTGCTAAGAGTCTGACATATATGGACTTTGAAGTAATGTGTATGTATCTGAATGTTTTGACCATTTAAAATCTCTCATCTTGTTTCTTTCTTTCCTGTTTATAATAAACCTTTAGTTTTAGATACTGAAGGATTGGCTGGCAGTGTAGTATATTGGGCAAGATCTAAACCAATATTGATTTGGTAACATGGCTGACCCTCTGGAGATCAGGAGAACATTTTGGTGAAGTGGACAGAGTTTTTAAATAACTAGTCTTTTTACTGGACCTAGCTGCTGACTGGGAGCCAGAGACTGAAATACAGTAAAAGGGACTGTGTATTTTTTATTTTTTTTATTTATTTATTTTTTTTGGGAGACTTCTTCATAACCAATGTGGGGAATCCAGAAGCCCTTTTTTTTTTTTTATTTTTTTTGACTGGCTGGTGAATCTAGCTTCAGTGTTAGCCACCAGTTCTGGGAGAATCTGCTCTCCTTTGCAGCCTGCCCCGAGTTTGGCATTTTCAGGTGGGTTATACTAGATGGGTTACAGAGTGGACAGTATTTACAACATAAGCCAGAATATGTAAAGTTCCCTTACATATCAGGATATGGGCATGATGCACATCCCAAACAAAAACAAAACCAACTAATAAAACCCTTCTGATAGTGGGTGTTCAGATTACTGGGGTCCCTGAAATTGTGTTGCTACAGAACTCCTAAACTCCACAGGATTGGAGCTTCAAAACTGAAGAGATTCTGTAGCTCCACATTAGAGGAGTTTCTCAGGATGACTGAGGGCTCGCTGTGTTCTGGGCTTAAAAATACAGAGCACAATGAAGCATCTCTCCAACATGTTTGTATAGCTTAGTATTCCAGGTATATTAGGGAAGAATTTTGGCTTTTCTTAAGTAGGGAACAAATGCTTACTCCCTTGCTGCCACACAATCACCTCTACAAATATGATTTTACAACAATATTTTCTATTCTAAAGCATTGTGCATAAACTCAGTTAATTTCTAAAGATCAAGCACAATGCTTTACATTAAAAAACAAACTGTCCAGTTGGCTGCAGTGGGACAGATGAGAAGTGTCATCAAAAGGCATACCAGATACCACCCTCCTCCACACATGAGCATAAGAACTACAGATGTGGCTGATACTAGAAAAGAGATCCTTTTGGTTGAGGAACGAAGATGATGGTGTTGGCTATGGAAGAAATGATGATTATATCCCCCAAACTAGTGTAAATGATATCATTAATTTTGCAACAGGTAGTATGTATTAAAAACAAACACAAAAGATTGATTTACGATTCAGATACAAGTTTTCTAAACACAGCAGTATCAAAATAAAAATTTGGATAAAGAAAACAGTATGAAATTAATAGAAAACTGGAAAGTGTTGCCTAACTCAGCAGTTCAGTAAGTGTCTAAGAACAACTTTAATTATCATATTGCTCTGCAGACTCACCTTGGCAGCATCATCTATATCAATCTTGCCATCCTTGTTCTCATCTAATGCCTCAGCAATCCTATTCAGTTTGTTTTCTGGAAACTTCTGGATTTGTTTCATCACATTGATAAGCTCATTGATACTGATGACATTCTCCCTAAAGGGGAAACACAATCTGTATACAGCAAACAGTTACTACAAAGTAGTAAAGGAGGAAGAAAAAAAGATAGGAAAGGACATGTAATGGTATTTTATACTGAAGAATCATGAATATTACATTGCTTTATAACCTGATCAAGAACTGGAAACAAAAAAGCAAAGATGAGTTACTGATCAGTAGTCAGCAGAGCTCTTCAGGTTGATCTTTATCCTCCACATATTCTCACTCTTATGGTTTCCACGTGCTGAACTTCACAAATTGAAAAATCAGTGACAACTGAAATGCCTTTGGTAAAGTTCCTGTGGTCCTCAGCACCTAAAAATCTTTCTCATATTCATCCAAAGTGTATTACACTGCCTCAAATCATCCTGCTGGAATTGAGGGCTGGTTGACAGAAAACAGAAAGAGGCAAGCAAGCAAGCGAATCTATCTGAACAAATTCTGGGAAGGCAAGAATTGAGGAATATTTTCTTTTAACAGCATACACATAAATGCCCTATTAAAACAGACAATTTCCTTACACATCTGTGTAACAAACCCCACTACAAAATATAAGAGCTGAATGCCACGCTGCTTCTAGGCAGATTTCAGAAAATGAATCCCTGCTTTTGAAGACTGCCTACTGGCAACATGGAGCTTTAGTCTCAATCTTTTGTAGGCCAAAGCCTCGCCTCTGCTTGACCTCATGAAGTGGTTTACATCTTCCAACCCGGATCACACAGAGATGCAGATGATGAAGAAACCAATAATCACTTAAGATAAGCGCTGTTTATTGTATGGTTTTAACTCCATATCTGCTTAATCTCAGACATTTGGCCACAGACAGATTTTTCAGAAGGGAAGGATGTTTCTCTGGACCACCACGAAAAATTCTGGACTTCTGCTGACATCACAACTCTCTTGAGGCTACAGAGCAGTGGTTCCCAACCTTTTTGCCTCAGGGGCCACAAATACAACTTTTACAGCCATGAAGGGCCATGAGTCTAATTAAAATTAAAATGTAATCAATTAAATTTCTATTAAATTCCCATCAAGTGATTAATTAGAATTAATTTAACTACTTAAATTTAATTTTTAATTAAAAACATTTAATGAAAGGCAGTTTAAATTTATTTATTTGTTTGTTTTTTTAAAGAACAGCCCAGCCCAGGTCCCAGCTGCGCGCTGGCTGCAGCCAGGCTCCTAGCTGCGTGCTGTGCAAGACCAGGGGGCGGGAGGCTGCAGCCTGGGTCCCTGGTTGCGCGCTGGGACCAGGCAAAGGGGAGGCACAGGCCAGCAGCCGCAGCCTGGGTCCCGGCTGTACGTCGATATCTGTCACTTGGAGGGTGGGCCGGAGGCCACAGCCCAGCTCCCGCCTGTGTGCTGCCAGTGGGAGGCAGGGGGGCAGGGCAGAGGCTTTAGCCCAACTCCCTGCTGGCTGCACGCCGGGACCAGGTGAGGGGTGGGCACCTCCCGGACAGCTGCAGGGGAACACGGGCCAATTGAAAAAGCCCCGTGGGCCACTTTTGGCCCACGGGCCAGGGGTTGGAAACCCCTGGTATATAGAGGGTCTCTGCAGTGACCAGATTCAAATGGTAAAAGTAATTTGAATTGATACAGGGGAGGTGAGAAAGGCACAAACATTTATCAGTATATAAAGCTTGATCTCTTCTTAAGCCATTTCTAAACATGATGTATCTGGCAATTCTTACATGAGACATAAAACCCAGAAGTATCCCAAACATTTTCTAACAATAACTTGGAAATTCAAACAAACAAAACAGAATATTAACTCAAGATCCAGAAAGGAGACTGACATTTGCAAAACTTATCAAACAGGAAGGAAAATATATACTTATATGCATAAATTAAGGCGGGGGGGCAGGGAGCTCTGACCTGGAAGTTTTAAAGATGTACTGGGGGAAACTGAGCTTACACTAAAACTCAAATACCGTAAGTATTAATGGCCCATAGTAATTGTCATAAATGAGGCCTCTACATAAAGAGCATGTGTCCAGCACTCCAACATTAACCCTAATAATCCACTCTACTTCCACTGACAAAGGAGCAAGATTCTTGAATCATTGCTCAACCTGATACACCAACAAGGACACTTCTGGCCTCCTGCCAAGCCTGTTAATTATTATCAATGCAATTCAGGCCAAAACATGCACATTTCTTTGCATCTTATCCAATATAGTCTCTTTTTATTGATCACTATCACGCCATTATCTCACATCCAGTTCAAAAAGGCTATTACTCAATGAAGCAAACACACCCCTCTTGGAAACCAGTCAACAAGGGAAATGCAGAAGAGCAGCGGTTCAAAACATCAGTATAAAAAGATACACAAATATTCTAAAGCTATGCAAAAGAATCCTTTACACACAAGGGTACTACCGATCCAATTCCCAATGACGTCAAGTGATCTTCCGGCCATTTCAGTGGAAGCCAGATCAAGTCCATAACACGTTACAATTCTAAGCAACATATGAGGGGTTGGCAACCACTGGCAAGCATGCCAAAGATGGCAAGTGTGCCCATTCTGAGTGGCTCCAGGCCATGTGGTGCCCCTCAGCATGGCTGCTTCCCCGATAGCCCCGCCCTCCAACGAGACATGGGGTCACAAGACCCATGTGTGCACAGCAGCTCCTCTCCCTGCTGCCCCTCCCCCTCAGTGTGGCCCAGGGCCACAAGAGCCACACACAGGGCAGCTTCTCTCCCCTGCTGGCCCCATCCCCTCATGTGGTGCCAGAGGGGGCTGCCAACACCTACTGAGGATTGGGGAGGAGGGGCTGGCATAGGTCTAGCACAATGGGGCTTTATAATCCATATTATAAAGTTAATATATAGTAAAAACAGAAACAATTTAACCTTTGTCAGACATATCAGAGGAACCACAGCGTTTTGCTAATCATTCATTGATCTCCTACATCCCTCTAAGATAAGAAACCTCTGCATGTAATGAATGATTTTACAGAAGTGTACATTACATTCCAAGCCTAGATTATAAATTAAAATATATAATGCATACTTTCTTAGCTAAGATTGGTCAGCAGCTGTTTCTTCCCTACTATTACCTTTCTTCCTGTTTGTCTCAACCTTTTGACAGAAATTGAAACAGTTTCCATTTAACTAGCAGGCGAGTGAAGATTTTATAAAAGTTTAGAATTAAACAATTAAAAGGGGAATACTCATTCCTATTTAGACTGTAAATTGTTTTAGGCACAGACTGTCTTTTATATTTCAACATCAAACAGCAGAATGAGGCCCCTGTCTTGACTGGGTATCCTGGCTGCAATATTAATCTGAAAGACCTATGGTGTATGGACATCACAGGCCACTTGTTTCTTAGGTTTGAATGCTGGGAGGAATGAAAGGGAAGGGGGGAGGAGGAGAAAGACAGACTCCCACTGAAATTAGAGCTGCGTGAGGGTCTGATCTGAGATTTGAATTTTGCACCACACCTGCACCATAAAATTTTTAATGGAATTTGTTTGGAGGACTGCAGGTGTGCCAAGATAAAGTGCAGCTTTATTCTGGAAAGGGATTATATAAATTTAGCACCTTCCTATCACATCAGATCTGTTCCCTTTGGTTTCACCAGAGTGGTATTGGCTTACTTCAGGTAAAAATCTGTCTTTGTCCTGCCTTTTAATCTCAAGAGTGCCCACACTAAAACAGTGAGTTATTATACTCTGTTCTACCTTGTTGTGAATCTTAGCGGTTTACTAAGTTTCATTCAGCAACACTAGTGCAAACCCAATGTCGGCAA
This sequence comes from Pelusios castaneus, assembly GCA_007922175.1. Lineage (NCBI taxonomy): Eukaryota > Metazoa > Chordata > Testudines > Pelomedusidae > Pelusios > Pelusios castaneus. Next base: position 4,720,124 of record ML686047.1, read on the forward strand.
AGGATCTGCACAAATGTAAATAGAGGCCAAGTTTTGGCCTGCAAATCCTTACTACTGATGTCAAGCACAAGAAAGAAAAGTCCTAAAGAACCCATTCTGACACTCAAAGCTCAGAGTGAATTTGCAGGACTGAAAGTTTAGGGAGAAACTCATCTTTTTATCTGCATATTAACCAGAGTTGAATTGGAGATCACTGAGGCACAACGGAGACTGAACCCCATAATGCTATCTTTGCAGTTACTTTTCAGAATTGAATTGTACTTTAAAAATCTGGAGCAAAATAACATACTTGCTATTAATTTTTTTCCAAACCAACCTAAGGGAAGAAGTCATGTTTTAGCCTACATACAGGTTAATGCGGAATGAGTTTCTTGGAAAGGAACGTGTTGCCCACATTCACTTACCCAATAGGTGGGCTAGCACCACTGCCCAACTGTTCATCCACCACCTTTTGGTCCGTCTCTAACTCATCAATAATTTTGTCAATTTGGCCAATCATTCGGTTCACCCTTTTGGTTAACCTCTTGCTTGCCTTAGACTCTTCAACCACCTCTTCTTGTGCAATGTTAGATAACTCCTTTATCTCTTGCAAATCCTAAAGGAGATATTCAAGCCAAAAAGCATTCATGAGATAAATTCACAACAAATATACTAATGTCTAAGAGAAAAGCAGGAGTCATGTGCAAATCAAAAAAGGTTGCAGCAGGAGAAGAAGCAGTTACTGCTGCTGTCAAATACATGGGGACATTAGAGACTAATGAAGCATAATTTTAAAAATACCCCACATTTTGGCTACATGTTCCTTACACAACCCTAGGAATCTTCAACCATTCCCCTCCTCCCCAATTAAAAATCTTTTCATCCATCCTAGGATTTCAATCTCATATCCTCCCAGTTTAGGACAAATGGAGAAGGACTTCTTTCAGCCAGTGTCAACACACCACTTTCTGATCTGAGAAAGAATCAGTAGGGAACAATGAGAGGGACTCCATTTCTGAACCACAATGTACTGCCTTTACGGCACTGTCAGCCAAGTAAGCACATAGTAAAGACTAGAGAACAGATCCTCAGCTGGTGTAAACTGTCATATTTCAATTGACTTGAGCTGAACTTTAACAGCTCACACAAACTGAGGATCTTGCCCTCCTATATGGCAGTGTATAACGCAACCACCGAGCAATCTGGCCACTCCAACAATTTCTAGTTTGGGTTATCTCAGCACACAAAACAAATTGTAATAGCTTAAGTTCAGTTTGTTAAGAATATGCATGGATAAAACAATTATATAAAGGGTCCTTCACCCCCACCCCTCATGCTTTACCTCACTATATTCCTGAACATCACCCTTTAGCTCTTCCAGCTCCTCCTTTTCTTTTGTTAGCAATTTCTTCTGTTCCTTCAGTTTGGTACAAGCATCACTGAGCATGTCAATCTCCTCCTTGGTTATTTCCTCACCCTAAAAGTAAAATATCCAAATGAGCGTAGGACAAATTTGTGGTTTCTTCCAGAAAATCAATATAGTTTGAGCTGTATTCTTTTACGTTTCCGAATAGATAATACATTGACTAACATTTTGAGATTGGTTCTTGACATTAGGTATGTGAAAGTAGTCAATCTGAAATCTAATCGCTTTTTAAAAGTGAATTAATGTGGGTAATATTCTGAGCCCTCAGTCCAGGGGTGGACAAAACTGGCTCACATCTAGGCACTAGCAATTTTTACTTTTGGTCGGCAGATGGCGCTCCTCCATTACATTTCTGCAGTGGCGCTATGCGACAGGCTACGAAAACTGGTTGCCATGATGACAAGAAGCATACATTTGTCGAGGCCTGCCTCAGTTCCTCTGCCAATTTATGTGATTTTCACAACCATGTTTCCCTACAGTTTAAAAAAAGTGTTTCACACAGCACAGGGAGGAAAGAAAGAACACAGAGGAAATGAGAGACAGAAAACAATGAAATTAATTATATAAAAAGTTAAATCATGCACAGATCAATTAAAATTATTTTTCTTCCTCTAATAACCTTTTTAATGCACGATTTTGTCAGAAGACTTTTTTTTTAATTACGTTATAAATTTTAGAGACTACAGTGGAAAAGTGTAGGGAGATTGATGGTACTTGTAAATTAAGAGTCTGCCAAAAGCTTATGTACATATATACGTATGTACATACGCGCGTGTGTGAGACAGAAACACTCTTCAATATGATACATGCAATAAATTAGATGTAAAATAAGTTATACAAGCATTGGAAACCCAATACCAGCTGGTTTTTAAACAGTGTGTATAAGTGATTTATGGAATATTGAAAACTTTCAGTATCTTGTGCAAACATGAAGTTTCCAAACGAAAACTTTAAAATTAAGATTTTGTCATGGCTATTTTTAGTACAAGTCACAGATAAGTCTGTGACTAGTACTAAAAATAATGTGTGGGGGACTGACTGAGCATCACTGAAGCCCAACAGGGGAGAAAGGGAAATGAGAGCCCTTGCTCTGCTCCCAAAGGGAGAGGGTTCAGTGGCTGCTACTCCTGGCAACTCTGAGCTCTGGGATCTCCCATGGGGGCTTGGGGCTCCAGTGTCCCATGCAGCAGCTGACAGTTGCAGGTTCCCCTGCTGCCCTAGTAGCTGATGGTGACTGGGGGCTGCGGGGTCCATGTGGAACGACTGGCGGCCGCAGGAGAGGGCTGTGGTGGCTGGGAGCTATGGGGGCCCACTGCCAATGGCGGCTGAAAGCTGTAAGGCCTCCCACTGGGATGACAATTGCCACCTGAGGCTGAGGTGGAAAATGTCCAGAGAGACCTCGATGGACATCATGGAATCCATCAAATAATTTTATCCTTACATATAGTTAATAAAGATGAATATTTTGCTGTCAGATATGGAATAAAGGGTTAGATGGACCAGCAAAAAAGACTGATATATTAGTGGATGATGGCTTGCTTTTTTAAAGTACTAGTTGCTGAATTGGGAATTGCAGGTATGGTAATCTGACAGATAAACATATATCACTGTAACAAAGTCTCCTTAATTATCATTCTAATTCTGTAAATCAGGCATTCCATCTTGTAGCTAAGCTCTTCATGAAGGAAACTCATTTTTAAATTTGTTTTGTAAACTGTCTCACAGTCTCCTGTCTTATGGTGTTATATAAACAATAAATAAAAGGAAAAGTGGAAGTGCAGAGGCCTAAAACTTATAGATCCACTGCAAACAACCTCAGAACTATGTACCCAGGCTGCACCAAATGGAAACATTTTAGGACTGTAGACAGGCTTAGCAGTTCTCTTTGTCCTATGCTGTGTATGCAGGCAGGCAACCTAGGATTTTGAGCTAGACTGATTTCTTTTCAGGGGATAGATAACACAGCTAAAATGAGCAAATCTGCTAAGATTTTCCTCAAATCACTGAATTGTGTTGAGCAAATTCAGTTGTCTCTAAAAGCAGTGATATTTTTATAGTACATCAGCTTATGCCTTTCAAACATTATTTTAAAAAGTCATCTTGGATACTAAAAATTACCTTAATGCCTTCTAACACTGGTGCTGTATCTTTCAAGGTCTCTGAATGTATTGTCAAATCCACACTACCCAGTTCACGTTCAGCATCTACAGCTATCTGGCTTTTCTTTACGTGTACAGCAGCTGCTTCAAGATCCACTGCAGACTCCACCTCTTTCTGCATTTCAAAACCACATGAAAAAGAACATTCATTAATACAAAAAAGCATCATGTTTCTCGGTTTTCAGAATCATCTGCTGAGTTAGATACAGGCTCCATGGATAAGACATATTACAAAGGCAGTGTGAACATCTTTGCCAATTACAAAGTGACCAATTTCAATTATAGTATCTTAGCCCATTTCATGAAAATATGAAGATCATGCCTTTTTAGATATCACTTCATTCAACCATAACATTAACTTTCCACAGACAAAACCCTAACAGTGTTATATTAAGTATATTCAATTTTGTTTAATATTAAATATTAGCAAATCCAGCTGCAAAGAATATTTTATGTTAAAAAAATTTGGAAACACTTTAAAGAAACAGAAGAAATATCTCCCGGTGCCTTTAATTAAAGTAACAGAACCAAATATAACAGATGGAAATACATTTTAGGTCATCTAGTCCATGCCCCTGCATGACAAAATTGTTCTCCGTATCTCTTTTTCCCCTGCCTCCCATGTTTTAAAATGTCCCACATCTTCCAAATGTGCATTTTGAAGTCTTTTTGATTACATATACTTCAGATCCCAAAGGAAACACAGTGGAGTCCACAATGGGCTAAGTGTTCATGCTACTGATGAGGCACTTATTTCTCAACCGTTGGAAGTTGCACTTACCATTGCTGCCTGAAGCATATCTTTGGCTTTCTCTTCAGCTTCAGATATTCTTTCCATCTCTTTCTCTTGATTTTCTATTCTAATGGCTTCTTCTTCCTGAAGGGTTGCTTCCAGCTTAGCTTTATTGTCTACTTTTTCACCCTCAACTTCTGCTGCTTTGACTTGAGCCTCTTTGGCCTAAGCAGATTGGAAGGATGACACACAGATTTCTACATTATGAATTATGTACTTCATATGTCTTAACCAATCAATGAACACAATAAAATAAAATTACACCACTAGTGTAGTTCATAGAGAGAATTCTGTTTATTTTGAGAACCCAACTTTTTACTTCGATATGTTAAAGCTTTTCATTCTCTGGCTAAGATCACTAAGCAGTTGTGCAAGTCATTCCTTTCTTCTATCACCCATATGAATCTCTTTCAGGAAATAATTGTAAGCAAGTTTTGAAAACCCATTTCTTAAAAACAGACATGTTTGGTAGAGCACATTTTTAGGTTAACTTTTATCTCAGTAACCTTCTCCCACAAGGTAGGCCATACACACAAGAAGATGAAGTCCCTGCCCTGAAGATCTTACAATCTAAGTAGAAAGCAACATCAGAAGGGTGAGGAAGAGAGATTACATTCTAAATACATGCAATGCAATATACATACAACTAATGCAGCATCTACATTTGTACTATGGTGAGAAAAATAGTTGACTTTGGCCCTATGTCACTTGGGGAGGTGCTAATGTAATTTGATGACAAGGGATGCCTATAGCAGTGGAAGACAAATTCAGGTGTGGATATATGCCAAACTAAAGTCAAAACAAGACTCAGGTCAACATAACTTTGTAGTGTAAGCAGACCTTAGCAAAGATTTATTTCAATAAAGCCTAGGGACTTTTAAGATCTTATTTATGGAATAAATTGTCATTAAGACGACTAGGGATCAAGGGAAAATATTGGCAAGATAATTAAAATGAAATGAAATCCAACCTCCAGGGATTTGGGTAAGATTATTTTATCCTTCAAATCCGGTGAGATTAAAACTTTGTCTCAGGGAACCTGAGAGAGAAAAAGTTACTCCAGAGATACAAGTAAGGTTTCTAAAAAGTAACTGAGTCCACTAATGATGATTTCAAGGTCCAAAGAGGAATTAGTGTGTATTGAGAACCATGCTGATCTCCCATGACTTATTTTCAATGCAAGATTTTAAACATAGCACGCTCTTTAAAAAAATTCATTAATGAAGAGCAAATTTTGAAGAGTCAAATTTTAGTTTTTCCTGCTTGCTCCAGAACTTGCGCATCAGAGATATTTCATTTATGCTCACCCGACATGCTGCTCTTAATCTAAGAAAGAACAGACAGACCGCCTAGCCTTCCTTTTATTTATTTTAAACTGGCATAGACATTTGCAGACAGACATTTATACGTTCTGCAGGAGCCTCAGGGTCACAAGTTGCATAATAAATCAGATAGCAGCCAGTCTCACAGTAACCCTCTTTAACATGGCAATGGAGCCTACAGAAGCTAGTGCCTTAAGATCTTTATCTTGCTCAGCATGTTCTTTACCTCATGTTAAGATACAGAACAGCAGGCTTGGACCTATAGTTTTTTGCCTGCCTTGCCTGTGGATTAAAGAGGAATATGTAGCAGGTTACATTGGACTTGAGTTTCATTCTTTGGTCAGCTGTTCTGTACAAGCCAATTCTCCCTGTATGGGCTTTCAAAGTGTCTCAGAGCCTCCTGTTAAGGGGAATTAGGCTTTCCCCAGGACTATGCATAATCAGGCTTCCAATTGCTGCCTAGTCACTCAGACCTACAGTAATGTATAGAAAATTTTCAACTGCTGCAGCTGCTTTTGATCAGCCAGTCATCCAGCTAAGCAAACTAATACACTGTCCATGCAAGTACACCATAGTGGCTACACTTTTTATAGATCTCCACAGGGACAATACGAAGCTAAAACACTTACCACTAATAACAGGATTAGTACTTATTTATACAAACTGCTAGTTTTCAGAGAAATTTTATTGAAAGATAATGTATTGGTTACATAAAGTAATACATACCACACTCTCTGGTAGGGTCTGGAGTGTTGTTTTGAGCTGATCAGCTGGTGAAAGTGTATCCGGAAGATACATAGCTCTGGATAAAATAAGCAATGAAGTGGGGATTTCTTGGTTCAGGTGCAGCTCTAGCCACTGTAATTCAATAGATAAACCTACATAGTTATATTTTAAAATCACACAAACTGAAAGTTGCCATTTATTTTCCAGATATAGTATAGAATACACACACAAAAGTGTATATAATAATTTACATTCATCAGTTACTAGTTTGTCCCAACAGAACTGACATCTTCAGATTAAAGCTGCTATATACAATAAATGCATTCTCTTAGAAGATACACGAGATCAAAAAGATAAAGGTGGATTAAGTGTATATCAGTACAGAATGGTTTCTTGAGACCAAATCACAGTTTATGAAAGCTCTATAATTTGAGTCTGATTTATGTATATTATTTTTACTTCAGAAAATGGTAATGTTCAGCAAAGGCCAATACCCATATTGTTTTATGGAATATACCCACGGAGTACAGTATCACTATTTTATGATAAAACAAATATTGAAGTGATATTACTGAACATATACCTGTTTAAGTTGTTCCCTTAGTCGTTCTTCTGTTACACCAAGAGCTCTCATACCTCTTGCTCTACATGCTGCCTGCAGTTCTTTAACAGTCAGACTGTCAACTCCCTCCTCAGCAATTAGCTACACAAGATGTAAAATAAACACATAAAAATGTTAACAGGGGAACAATCTGCACGTTATCTAGATCAGTGGTCTTCATACTGTAGAGCATACCTCCTAAGGGACAGAGTACAGATTCGGTTTTGGGGAGGGGATGCGGGGGAGCATGCAGTGGGGCCCAGGCCACCCAGGCCCAATCCCACTCCAAGAGGGAGGAGGAGGAGGATGATGTGGGCAGATTATGTTGGGGTAAAGGGCAGGCTCAGCAGAGGACCATGAACATAGATGTTTAAAATGACCAGTAGGGGCTGCTGTGATAACAAACAATGTTTGGAACAAGAGTCAGACAACATTATGTTGCACCTTTTTATGAAAAAAATTGTCCGCAGTTCCAGAACTGTAGTTTTTGGCAAATATTTTAAATCAATATTATGACATGAAGTTTACACTTATAAAAATATTTTCCTTTTCATTAACTTGAACTACTCCTATTGTTACTAAGGGTAGTTAAAAAACACAGACCAGTGAGGAACCAGCCATAAATCTAAAGATTAAAATGGTATTGTGGATGTAAAGGAAATAACCTAGTGTTAACTTACATATAGATGAACTTTCCAAATGGGTAGTCTTATCAAATCCATGCTCGTCCCACCCCCTCTCCATGAATCCCTATCAAATCCATGCTTACCCCTTTGCCTCCATGGATCCCTACCTGACAGATTTTAAGAACTGGAGAGGTGGGTTAATGAGTTGTGGTTATAGATGACTCAGAGCTGTACTGCCTGTATCTGTAAATTTATTAATCAGAAAACTGTCATTTTTCTACTACCTAATATTCACCTGTCTCTTTAAAGGATATCAGGTTTGCAGAGGTAATTTCCATGTTCAAACCAGAATTCCTTCATAAGCAGGACTTGCCTTCTCCAAACTCCCATAACTGAAAAGTGAGTCTTCCTTCAAACATGAATGGCTTTCAGAACAAGTCAAAACTACTGCATTTTGGTCCGAAAAGTGTTTTAACAAAGTTGTGCTGGTACACACTATGCAAGCTTCTCCGAACAGTTTTTTCAATTTAATCAGAACCAATATGTACATTCTTAACATGAAACATTTCAGTTCTAGCTCCTTGAACAGAGATTGCCTGTCATGCTAAAGTATGTAGTGAGGGAGCTGAGCACAAATGGCTAGCAAAAGACACAACAAAACCCATCTTTCTCTGACTGCACCGAATTTGAAATTGACTCAATGAATTTAAAGTTAGCGCACTAACCAAATGCTCTACAGTCATTAAATAATTATTGTTTGCCTCCCCCATAATTCCCCACAACTGAAATGTTAAAACTACAAAAATAAAAAAGCTCTAAAATAACACTGATAATATATGTCAAATATAAACAACAATTCTGCCAACCTTAATTATCGCAGTGGTATATAAACATTTTTTTTAAAAAAAAATCAAAGCACATCTAAAATGACTTACTTTGTCATCTGCTTTCATAGACCTTAATCTCATGATCAGCTGGAAGCGCAGAAAGTTATTTGTCCCGATTGACTGAAGTTCCAACAGTTTACAGAGAGCCACCAGCTGAGGCCTGGTAAGATTGTCCAGAGTAAGCTCATCTTCAAAAAGTTTAGAGAACCGCAAGATTTCTTCATTACTAGGTCTTTCACCAGTCTCTCGGATCTAGGAAAATCAAAAAAATTATCTCAAAGTAATTTTCACAGGTAAATATTTTAAACAATAAGTACTGTACAGTTCTTAACTCGAGTATTTTGTTCCAATTCTGACTATTTTTAAAGTTATAGTATGTATTCAGAGGCAGGGTCTCTTGCCTTCCACAGCAAATAACAAGCATATCACTAAAGGGGCACCTAAAATATTCGAATAAAAATGGGAGGAAGAAGCAGTCTATCCTTTTTTTATACTTTGGTATCTCCATTGTATGATGTAACAAAAGTGAGCATGATATGAAGTTTGTGTCTCATACTGCAAATGATTAAATTGTAGTAGTGTCAGCATGCCCCCCTCCCCCCAAAAAGGAATAGAAAAGGCTTGAAAAAGTCTCTTACCCAACATTGCAGGGAGGCAGCCTGACCTGATGCTATGTCATACACTCCCCTGCATTTAATTTCCTCCCACTCTGTAACTTTCCTATCTTCAAAGCGTCTGACGAAGTGGGATTTTCTCCCACGAAAGCTCATGCGATAAATAAATCTGTTAGTCTTTAAAAGTGCTACAGGACTCTGTTGTCTTTCTGCAGAAATTAGCTATACTTTAAATTGCTACTAATTTTTATGGTTGCAAAAATGTAACCTTCCCAATGTGAATCACTACAGTATATATGTGCAGGCAAAGTTCCAGTAGCTCTGCTACTGCTCATAAGTCTGCTAAGAAGCAGCAAGTGGAAATTCGGATAGTCAGTTTCATTACTCCTGTTCAGACTCTTGGGGGCAGCAGTGAAATTACCGAAAGTCATGTCAATCCTTGCTACTCAAAAACACAATGGATCAGACAAAGGAAGACACTAGAATTATTTGTAAGAGGAAGGATTAAAAACAGTTCAAAAAGAAGTAGGCTTTCTGCTCTGTCCTCTGGCCCCTTTTTCCCCTTCCTGTTCCCACACTCCATCTTGTGACAGTCAGAACGCTCCGGCAGAAGGAAAGAGTACCAGACTGTTTACCCTTGTAGCCGTCAAGAGGCTCTGGGTGAGGAAGACGAGGGAAAAAGGCAAAACCCCCTCTCTTCTCGCAGGTAAAAGAGCTACAAATTTAACATAAGCCTACTACCCAGAGGCTATGAAACATGGAGCACCCAAGCAAAATCTAGGGCAGCGGCGGGCAAACTGTAGCCTGGATCTGGCCCACGAGTGCCTGTGCTCCGGCCTGCAAACTGCCACTGCCCTCCTTCCTTCCTGCCCCCGCCCCCGCCCCCAGCTTCAGCAGCCTAGCCATGGCCAGAGAGCTGCTGCTGCTCCTCCTCCTTCCCAAAGGCAGAGCACAGCAACCTCTGCTTCCCCTCCCTGCCTCCCAGCTCCGGAGCTGGGCTCTCAGTGTGGCCCTGTGACAGCTCTGCGCTGCCCCAGGCGGCCCCGCAAGCTGGCTCTGGAGCCGGCTCTGTGCTGCGGCCCCAGTCAGCTCCTCAGGGACGGCTCTGCGTCAGCACCCTCCCCCCAGCTGACTGCAGGCCCACGCAGTGTCCGAGAACTGACACCGAAGAAGGCTGAGGGAGGGAGGGAGGGAGGTGCCCCTCTCCCGGTCAGTTCCCTGGGGCCAGCTCTGTGCAGGCCTCCTCCTCCCTCCTGCCCCAAGTGGCCAGCCCAGCAGCCAGCTCTCTGCTGCCCCACGGCCCGCCAATCAAAATTATTGCCCACCCCTGATCTAGGGTATGAAATCCCAGAAGAAACTGCAGCATGGATATATATTCCAAAGATAGTACGATAGAGGAGCTAGAGAGTTTATCAGAATGTAGCACCTAGATTACACTGGTGGGCACCCCCATCTTTCATATCTACAGATCTTTCACCTTCTGCCAGGGCTCAAAACATTATTAGGTGAAAGAAGGTGATGAAACAGCCTAGGCTACAGACACCATTCAAATCAAAAAATGCTTTTAAAAACCATACTTAACTTTTTTCATTTCTCTCAGCCTTGATAATGGAAAGAAATCAATTTCATTTTTGTTTATACTCCATTTTTAATCAGTTTCCCCTCACAGGCTCTTGTAGGTTGCAAATATTTAAGGGGAATATTTATTCAAGACAGTTCCCACTTTAAAAAAAAACAAAAAACACCAACATTTCTACTGACCTTAGATTTTGAAAGGTTTAAATTTCAGGCCAAATTTGATCAGTGTCCCTTTAGCATGATGTGGCATATCACAAGTACAGTAGTGACAAAAGATATAACATGTTTTATCCTTAAAAGGTACAAGTTCCATACCTTGCTTCCCTTCACAAGACCGTGTTCCATTACTACAGAGTTGGGTGCACGAGCAAAACATTTATGAATTTTAACTGGAATACCAACAGGAAGGGAATTTAAAAAAAAAAGTTTAAGCTTTATAGAACTGATCTAAAATATCCATTGATATGCTTTATTTTTAGCACCTTATTAAATTATTTTAATAATGCTTAAAGTGTTTTCCCCCCTCCCTTTTCCCCATTAATCCTTCTACAAATCAGTAAAATACATAAAAACAAGATCAGTTAGATAAAAATGCACAAGTTTCCTTAAATCACTGAGGCAGTGCGATCTAGCATACAGAATTCAGGGATGGAAGCCAGTAATTCCAGAGTCCTAATTGCAGCTCAGTGCTCAACCTTTTGTGGGGCCGTCACAAATCCCTTAACCCAGTGGTTCCAAACCTTTTTGTCTCAATGGCCACAAATATAATTTTTACAACCCTGAAGGGCCACCAATCCAATTAATTAAAATTTAATTAATTCAAATTAAGTTTTAATTAAAATTAAATGTAAAATCATTTATTAAATAGATTGGTAGCCCTTCAGGTTTGTAAAAAGTTATATTTTTGGCCTTTGAGCCAAAAAGGTTTTTAAAACATTTCAAAAGGGGTTTTTTGTGTGTGTGTGGGGGGGGGGGGGGTGTTAGGGCTGGATGCCCACAAACACCCAGAACCTCCCGGCCCTGGGTGGATGTGATCTCCTCTGCTCTGCAACCCTGGGCATGGGGGTGCAGCGCCAGGCCCCGCAAAGCCCAAACCAGCCCTAGTGCAGAACTCCCTGCGGGCCAGCTCCGGTCTGGGTCCCTCCCCACAGGGTGTCCTGGCCCATTCTGGGACTGGGACAGGGCACTCCTGCCAGCCCTTACCTGGGCAGCGCATGCTTGGCCATAGCCATGGCCCAGCCAGCTGTCTCCTGGCTCCCTTCCTGGCCAGCCGGCACCTCTCTCCCTCCTTGCTAGAGGCCCCTGCCTCTGCCGACCGGCCGGAGGAGGGCGGCTGCAGTCTGGTTCCAAGCCACGAGCTGGCACCTGCGGCCCGGCTCCCAACCAGCGGGTCAGGGCCACGTGGGCTACTTCAAAAAGCCCCATGGACCACTTTTGGCCCGCAGGCCAGGGGTTGAGAACCCCTGCCTTAACGTTTCTGAGCCTTATGGTCCCACGCCCTCCACCATGTATAAAGCAGGAATTCTTCCTTCACTCATGGTTCTTGCAATGATTAGCGCTGGTACAGTAGTTTCAAGTGTAAAGGACTGCAAGTCATTACCGCCTGGCACTGGTTAGGCTACTGACTACTGACATCATTAGCTGAGGTACTTGGCCTGCTCCATCAGCTCAGTACTTGAGTGTTTCATGACTAATGTATTTATCCCTCCAACACCCATGTGAGGTAAGGAAGTACCGTTTCACCCATGGGGAACTGAAGGAGACAGATTTAGTGACTTGTGCAAAATCAGATCTCTTTATCAGAAGAACATGGAATTGACTCCAATCTCCAAAGACTCAGCCTAGCACCCCATCTACTGAATCAGTTCCTTTCCAGTATGTCTATAAGTTATGTAATCACAGCTCTCTCTACTGCTGTCATCCCACTATCCTGCCCGACCGCCTGTCATTTGTCTGTTTGTTCTTCTGGTACATATTATGTAGCTTGTGAGCATTTTGGGACAGGGACTGGCTGTCTTTATTCGTTTGAGCAGTACCAAACACAAAGGGCCCTAACGACTGTGTGGGGTCTCTGAACACCACCACAATATAAATAAATGAAATACGGCATACATGAGCAAACCCAAACGACTTAGGCAGTGTAGAACCAGACCATTTGCTCTAAAAGAGTGTATTCCAAAGGACAGATCTCTTTTCTGTATAGTAATTATTATATATGGAGGTGGGGGAGTGTGATTTCTTTTTACAACTTTTCTATGCCAGCAAAAGCCCGTGTAGACACAGTTGTCCTGGCAAAAAAATGCTTTTGCTAGTATAGCTTATTTCATTCAGGGAACCAGCATAACCTGTATTAGCAAAAGTGCTTGTCAGCTTATAGCTATATCAGCAAGTGTTGTCTACCACAGACTACAACTAAGTAGCTGGCAAAAGCCAGTAGGTCTGCACTGATTTCTCTACCATCTCAAACTTAAAAGTTTATCTGGCTATAGTAAGTAATTTCTAGCCAGATGACCAGAACAGAATTTGCCTTTTTCCCCCCACTATTCATATTCCATGTCCCAATACTGGCCACTGTGTATAGTAATATGGAAGCCATTATGCATTCAACAGTAAAATCAGCTTCATTAACAGAAGGAGTGTATGACATGGAAGAAGGGAAATGTGGTTTTTGAGAATTAAAAAATGGAAATACACTGGATAAAAGTGCCACCTGGAATACCGAAGTGAGATTCCTGTACAATACATTGCAACTGGAAGAGCAATACTTATGCTGAACAAAAAATATGCAGATCTCACAAGCTACTCATGTAAGCCCAACATAATGAGTAAACACTGGTGACCATAACAGAAGTAGCAATGAATTATGCCAGAAATGTAAGTTTCCTTTTTCACCACTGTTTACTGCTTAGAAAAGAAAAATATCTAGCTCTTTATTTTTATGTGAAGAGTACAGGGTTATACTTTTACCTTTTGAAAGAAGGTAGAAAAATCTTTAGTAACATTTCCTTTGGCTGCTTTGTTTTTTAAGGCCATCTCCTCAATAGTGTCTTGAAGAAATTTAGCCACTTCAAGTTTCACTCTCAATTCTTTCTTCAGTCTCTCCTCCTGTAAAAAACAAAAAAACACAAAGAGTATTGTGAAGTGCCAACCAGTAAAATGTATACTTGGAACACTCAAAGCAACAATTTCATAAAGCTGAAAAGTGAGTCAGATCAACTGAGAATGTCAGCACAAAAATGTGAATGATGATTGGAATACTCATTTAAGAACTTATTAAAAGCCCCAAAAGTCACAATCTGATTGAGAAAGAAGGTTACAATGATTAAAAAAAATTAGCTTGGCTAACAGGAAAGTAAAATATATATTTAATATAAAAATTACAGGAAATGAGAAGCTAAATTTTTAGGACATGGATAAAGGAAGCCAAGCTGGCCACAAATCTATGGTCAGCAGAGCTAAGGAATGGGGTGGAGGGGACACCTGAGGGTCTTTGCTGTGGAGTGTTGTGTGTATTTAAATGTCAAAGAAAAAAGGAGCCCTAACAATGGCAGTGGTCCATTATTAAATGAAAAGGATAGATTTACTAACAATAATGCAGAAAAGGCATAAATGATTAATGAATATTTCTGCTCTGTTGTTGGGTGGGGGAAGTCAGACAATATATTATCATTGTGTAAGTAAATACTTTCCATTCCAACAACAGCTGCTAATGGTAGATGTTTTTAAATTAGCAGGTCCATACAACTTACATTGAAGAATTTTAAAAGAACTGGCCAAGGAGTGCTCTGGCTCATTAAAGTTTTCAAATAAGCCCTGGAAAATGAAGTTTCAGAGAACTTAAAAACAGTTAATGTTCAGCTAATATTTTAAAGGAATAAGAGATGATTCCAGTAACCATAAGCCTCTCAGCAACCCCAAGCAAAATACTAGAATGGCTAATATGCTCTCTAATTCTTTATTAGCATCCTATAATATAATATCAACATGGGTTAATGGAAAATGGAAATGTCAAATTAACTTGACAAATTTCCTGAAAAAAGAAGTTTGGATGATAAAGGTAATATGGTTAATAGAATATGCTTAAACTTCTATAAAGCATTTGATTTTTGTACTAAATGTTCTGATTAAAAAAAACTAGCACAATAAAATGTTAACATGTCACACATTACATGGATTAAAAACTGACTAACTGATAAGTCTCCAAGTGTAACTCTAAACAGGGAATCACTGAGCAGGTGAGTTTCAAGTGAGAGCCAACAGGGATCTTTTTGGTCCTATGATACTTAATATTTTATCAATGACTTAAAAGAAAAGAAAATTAGTGATAGTCTGCAGATGACACAGACCTGTTATTTACCATTTCCCCAATCTTTAGATCTATGATCTGTCCTCTCTAGCTGCATCACTTGGTAGCTGAGCACAAGCTATCACTAACTATTTTAATATGTCCAAATGTCAGGTCATACCTATATGAATAAAGATACAAGTTTTATGGTATGAAAAAGACTGCTGGAAAGCAGTAACTCCCAAAGAGACTTGAGAGTCAGCTGAACTCTAAGCTCCCAGTACAGTACTGTGGACAAAAGGGCTAATGTGAGATCCTTGCTCATATAAACTGGTAAATATTTAATAGGGAGGTTATTTTAGCTCCCTACTAGCCAATAATAGAACAGGAACCCTTTGTCCAGTTCTGTTGTCCACAATTCAAGGATGTTGTAAAACTGGACAAGGTTCAGAGAAGAGCCATGAGAATGATACAGGACTAGAAGACATAACTTACAGCAAGAGACTTAAAGTTTAATCTATTTAGCATATAGTAGAGAAAATTAAGAAATGATTTCATCACAATCTATAGGTACCTACAAAGAGAACAGGAATCTGATAGAGGGCTCTTCAGTCTACCAGAGAAAGGTACAACAAGCTCCAGTGACTAACAGATGAAGGTAGACACTTCAGAGCTAGAAGTAACTTTTTTTTTTTTTTTTTTTTAAATAGCAAGGTCAATTAACCACTGGTACAATCATTGCAGAGTCACTGACAATTATCTTTGAAATTGCAGGAAGTCCCAGAGGATTGGAAAAAAAGGGAAATATGGTACCCATCCTCAAAAAACAGGAGGAAGAGAAACCTGGGAACAAAAGACCAGTCAGATTCACCTCAGTCCCTGGAAAAATCATAGCAGAGGTCCTCAAGGAATCCATTTTGAGGCACTTGGAAGAGAAGAAGGTGATCAGGGACAGTCAGCATGGACTCACCAAAGGCAAGTAATGCCTGACCAATCCAACTACCTTCCATGAAGAGATGGATGGCTCTATGGATGTGGGGAAAGCAGTGGATGTTATATATGTTGGCTTTAGCAAAGTTTTTGATACAGTGTCCCACTGTATTCTTATCAAGTTAAAGAAGAATGGATTGGAAGAACAGCCTATAAGATGGACAGAAAGCTGGCCAGACCATCAGGCTAAACAGGTAGTGGCCAACAGACAAATGTCTAGTTAGCAGCCAGTATCAAGCAGAAGTGTCCCAGGGGTCAGTGTTGGGTCCGATTTTGATCTAGACCTTCATTAATGATCTGGAGTATGGAGTGGATCATATTCTAAGCAAGCTGACAGATGACACTAAGCTGGGGAGAGTGGAGGGTAGAGATAGGATACCGAGTGACCTTGACAAATTGGAGGATTGTGCTGCCAAAAAAAGAAAAAAAATCTGCTGTTCATCAAGAACAAGTTCAAAGTTCTGCACTTAGGACAGAATAATCCCATGCACTGCTACAGATTGGTGGCCAACAGGCTAAGCAGTTCTACAGAAAAGTACCTAGGGGTTTCCGTACACAAGAAGTTAGGTATGAGTCAACAGCGTGCCTTTATTGCCAAGAAGACTAACAGCATATGGGCTGCAATGTTAGGAGCACTGCCAGAGATTGAGAGAAGTGATTATTCCCCTCTATTCAGCACCAGTGAGGCCACATCTGGAGTACTGTGTCCAGTTTTGGGCTCCCCACTACAGAAAGGATGTGGACAAATTGGAGAGAGTCCAGGTGAGGTAACAAAAATTATTTGGGGACTGGCTGACTTATGGAGGAGGAGCTGAGGGAAACGAGGCTTGTTTAATCTGCAGAAGAGAAGAATGAGGGGGGATTTGATAGCAACGTTTAACTACCTGAAGGGGGTTCCAGGGAGGAGGAGCTAGACTGTTCTCAGTGGTAAAAGATGACAGAACTAGAAGCAATGGTCTCACATGGCAGTGGGGGAGGTCTAGGTTGGATATTAGGAAAACCTCTTTTACTAGGAAGTAAGTGAAGCACTGGAATGTGTTAACTAGGGAGATGGTGGAATCTCCATCCTTTGAAGTTTTTTAAGTGTGTCTTGCTAAAGCCCTGGCTGGGATGATTTAGTTGTGGTTGGTCCTGCTTTGAGAAGGGGGTTGGACAGGTGACTTCCTGAGGTCCCTTCCAAGCCTAATCTTCTATGAACCTACCAACAGGTGGATTCTCAATCACTGGAAATTTTTAAATCAAGACTGGATGCTTTTCTAAAACTTATACTTTAGTTCAACCATAGCTATTAGGACTGAAGTAGGAATTAGTTCAGATAAGTCCTATGACCTGGGTTATACACGAAGTCAGACAAAAATCACAAAGATCTCTTTCTGGCCTTAAAAATGTTTGGATTTTATGTCATGTTTAATGCTATGTAATTGAATGCATAATTCAGTTTGAATGTAACAAACAGAAAGTTTTAGTCAATGGAACAAGACAATCTATTCTCCTCTGTATAGGATTTCAGCAAAAGCCACCACTCCTTAGTGTTGTAACTTTTTCCAATAAATTGCTGATTTTGCTCCCATACTCTCGCAAAAAAAGAAAAGATCCTCATCTTTCCTTCAGCATCCTGGAGGTATGCAGAAGAGGAGGTAAACTTTAACTGAATTTCCATACTGTTGAAGGTTGAATTTTATTACAAATTCAGTTTTCACTTCCTAACTTTTTAATGCAGTAATTAAAAAAAAACCAAAACCCACAATATAAGAGTTTTCATCCTTATTACTGATATTTACACTCAGGCTTACCTACATCTATAAATAGCTTTGTCAGGGAATACTATTATCAAGTTCTGCCATAACACCATTTGTAAATTGTTAAAATCAAATCTAACGTACAAGGCACTGAGCATGCTTTTACTAGAACTATGTTAGAACTTTTAAAATATGATTCTGGCTAGCAGGATGATAACTATCCCACCCAGCTTAAAGAGGAATAAACTATTAAAACTGTTTTTATTAAATAGTTAGCAATTTGCAACCAGGAAAATGTTACCATCTTGTTATCAAGAACAAAACACAGTTTTTGCTTACGAAATTTCAACAAACAGTAAGTTAAAATTTCAAGTATAGTTTAATTCTTGTTAATTAATTGATTGATTCAAAATCTGTGTTGTGGTTACCTTCTTAGATTTTGTCTCAAATGTTGAAGGAAGCATATTAGGGAACAGTTTAAGGGCCACTGGAAGCAGAAACTCCATGAATGGAACAACAATGAAAACTAGGAAAGGAACCAGGCGAAAGAGATCAGCACATATCCGAAGGAACTGGAAGAAAAAGTAAAGGCATTAATATACAAAAACAAAAATTTACATAGCAACATTAAAAACAAAATAATGCTTACTATAAATAACTATTACAATTTAAACCAACAAATACATCTGTGCTATGAAGGTACCTCAAACTCACAGGATGTACAGGATATGATGAATTGATTTGCTCCACAGCATGGTTCAGCTTCACACAGGACAAGTGGGCACCAAATAAAATTATGTACCGTAACTTGTACCATGAAACCAACCATCTTGGTCTAGCTGCCAGTCCTGTCCAACATTGCCTGATGTCAGGAAGTCTAAAAATCTGCTCCTTAAAGTGCAAGACACAATCACTCCTGTCTAATCTCTCAATCTACTGTCTTAGTTCAAGGCACCCTATCTGTACAATTCCTTTAAAATAACCACAATGTCACCTCCAGGCAGCATAATAGCTGCAAGAACAGTCTTCAAACATAGCCACTGTCCATCTTGTGACAGATCCAACAGTCCCACATTCTTTGACCTTTCACTGCACTTGTGGGTAAAGCTCAGTTGCAACAGACAGTCATCAGATGGGCAGCAAATAAGTGGGGTTCACAACTCTCCTTGTTCCCTTGGTGGACATACTCAATGTCCTAGTGCCAGCAAGTGAATGGATAAGACATTTAGACTAATATGCTTGACAAACATTGTATATGCAATCACAATAATAATAGATCTCTCTTTCCTGTAAACCATCATACACTTGAGTTCAGTGCCAGTGTTTTCACAAATATTGAAAACCGGTAAAAGTATTTCCAAAGCACATAATGAGCCCCACTGTGTCTCAATAGGGCTGTTAAATGCCTCACTTAAACCCCTGAAAGCAACTGAACACAGCATCTGACGAAGTGGGATTTTCTCCCACGAAAGTTCATGCGATAAATAAATCTGTTAGTCTTTAAAAGTACCACCAGACTCTGTTTCTCTGCACTAGACTAACATGGCTACTCCTTTTGAATTTGAACACAGGACAGTCATTGTTGCCTCTCAAACAGCTAAACTTCCCTTTTTTATTCATTTTTGAATGGGAAGAAATGAAGTAATCCTCCAAATCAGGTAGGTGCTTTCATCACTGAATCTTGATCTATCTAAAAAGAGAACACGCCCCTAACCTTTTACTCAGAGTTGTGTAATGTACATACACATGTCCTTTGTGCACCAGCTGCATGCCAGTTAATTCACATTAGGGAGAGAAAGCTTTTGCTTTGGTCCTTATGTTGAAAGCCCTGTATTTGTCTTATGTAAGCAATCAAGGTGCTTGGCAATGAAGGTCAGTTTCTAAATCTACAATTCAATACTGAAGGCCAGGTCTACACTACTGACTTTACAGATGATCTGAGTAGTTCAAGTTAACAGTGACACAAGGTACAAGCACTGCCCAAAACAGCTGAGCCAGCAAATACCCTAGCACAGACCCTTGGGAAAAAAAAACTCTGCTTTTGCCTGTACAGGTTGTTTCACTGGGGTGGAGGAGAAAGATGTCTTGGAACAAGCTATAGAGCTAAAGTGCAGTTTTGCTGGTATAAGCTGCATCCACATTAGTGGTCCTTTGCTGGTACCATTAGAACTATACTAAATCTCTCAGACCTGACTAAAACCTCAGCTACAGGATCTTTTTGGAAGCCGCATATGCTCAGCAATTCTTAAGAAAGCCATTTTTATTCAGGAGTGAGAAAACATTAGAAACCCAAATCAAAAGTCTGGCTCCACAGTTTACAAGCTCAAAAGGGACTTCTACATTCCAAAACAGAAGATTAATGAATACCAGAGCATCAGAAGTCATGAGCAAAGAAAGGAAAATACTGGAGAGTAGAAAATGCAGATATACTACATAAGGATTTAATTCCATCATTCTTTAAAAGAATGCAAACTCAAATTTATGCTTGCAATTCATTAATCTCTAGTATGTATACAAACATAAACCCATATACTTAAAGGTGAAATTCAAATCTCCTATACAAAGTCAAAGTATAAATGGTGAAGAATTGCAACCTCTCAAACTATATGGCATCGGAACACAAAAACCCTGTGCAGCCACTCTGTAGCCCCTCCTATAACCTAAGTCTGCAATAGTGGCCACCATTTGTTCTCACCCCCACCCCCACCCAGCCCAACAAGGTTTCAAGTTAGCAGATTCCTGCCACTAATTAACACATATTGTCTGAAGACTTAATAACTCTGCCCCCAGCCCCACAATACAAACTTGCTGCAAAGGACAGCAGCAGAGAGCTTGGTTTCAGGGAACCCAGCATCATATTCCCACACAGCTTTTCTACTACCCCTGTGCAGCAGAACTCATGCCAGTTCTACTGTGGTATGACCCAACTGATCTCCACACACAATTAAGTTCATTAGCCACTACAAAAGCAGGGATTTTGACAGTGATTTTTTGGCTTTACATGAGCAATAGTTTGATTGCCCATGCCATGTTACTATTGCTTGTAATGTGGTCAGGTTACTCGGAAAATCTGCTCATAACTGCTTCCAAGAAGGAAGGAAAGGACAGGCAGAAATATAACTTCTCTTCAGGCTAACTGACAAATAAGATTTCACCAGAGGCTGTCAAGAGATTTAAGGTTTAATTGGAAATAACGATTAAATTAAATATTTATTTTTAAAGCCAACAATGAATCTTGTTTAATTTTGTATGACCAGATAGTGAAAACTCGATCAATCCGAAATTTCCATCAAATCTGAATCACACTATAGTCTAAGATAAATCTTTTAATTGGTGAAAGAAATAAAAGTTGCATTAAAGAGGATTAAGTAAGTTTTAAAGAAAGTATGTGAAAAGAGTTGATGGTCCTCTAGTTCCAACTGTATGATGATTGATCATCCATAAGTTCAGCATTTTGCTGAAATTCAGTAATCTAATCATTACATGCACCAGTGTATTTCTAGCTGACATTCCTTCATTGACTCTAGCGCCATATAATAAAAAAAAAGCATAGCTATACTTTAAAACTGCAGTAAGTGCTTTTTTGTACTCTATTTTTTCACACCAATGTGGCTAACAAACTACAAATATACTGAGGCAAAAAAGTAAACGTACACCGGTACAAAGACATCACTGTGAAACAAGGTCTTTGCTGTTAAGAGAAGCACAGTTTAGATGAAAGCCTAGGCAAGGAAAAAACATGGCAAAACACCAGATCACCAACACACTACGAGAAGAATCCTTCAATCATTGCTAGACAACAGCACTTAGAAACAACATATCCTAAACAAGTTATCTAAAGACAGGATTAGTCTCTCAACAGCAATACTTCCAACTTTCTATTCTGGTTTGCATATTTAAACATGGCAGAAGCAGTGCTGTCCAGTGAATAGGATACAAAATTGAAAATAGATGCATTCTAGTTCGGCAGCATTAACTGAAAATACAACTTTGATTATTCAGTTTCCCTCTATCTGTGAAATAAAATGACAATAACCAACTTTGTTTTTACCCATATATCTAAAACTACTTAGTGTGTGCACTAAAATAATGTATGATACATATGCATATGTACAATCATAATAAAAAATTTATTTTTGTGAATCTAACAAAGATGGATTAATTTAATCAATTTAGGACATTTTGGTATACATATCAAGAGTCTGATTTGTTTTTTTTAAATTAGCTACAAAAGTATGTAATTATGGCAACTGAATGTGAAAATTATGTTATTGTCATGCTTTGACCATACTTTGCACAAAATTACCAAATGTGATCATGATAGTGTATGCAGTTTGGACAGTGAAGACTGATATATCGCCAGCTGTGTTTTATTCTTGCTATAAAAATAAACCCACTTCCCCACCCCACCCCCAAGATTCCTTATTTCTATTTTCTCAAGGCCACCCACCCTATTAAAAAAAAAATCCTGAATTACTCGCTGTCAACTAAATTGCAAGTGTTCCCCTCATTGAATCCATCAGTTCAGTCTGATAAAGGGAAAATTAGGACAAATTAATCAGCAGTTTTAAACAGATTACCCTCAGGGTGTTAAAGAATGTGTCTGCATTTACTCAATTAGCTTCTTTAATTAAGCCAATTCTCAAACAGTTAATTTTGTTTTTACAGCTTCTCAACGTTTGCATATGTAGGACATTAAAGCCCTACTTTCTTTCCCAACAATCTTAACCCACTGATTTTTTTTTTTTTTTTTTTTAATTTTCTTACTGAATAAACTCTTTAAAAAAATACAGGAACTGAAAGCTATTAGTTTTATTTCATTTGAGTTATTTTAAAAAATTACTAACATATACTACCATCTTGATGGCAAAGCATTCAAACTTCACTTTCAAAAACACTACACTCCTCCTTTGTTCATTATTTTCATACACTGTTAGCTCATATGCCATCAGTCTGAGAACCAGTATAAAGTTCAGGCGACCTATTTCTAGACTTGTTTCACTTTTTGAACTACATATTAAAACCCACGGCATAGTAATGTATTAATGTAATCCTCCTGTTTTGCAATTTTATTAAAATCACCACAAGTTTAGTAACATTTCAGTAATATCATCACAAGTGTCACAAATCAGTCAATCAAAATTGTAATCTGCTTTTTCAATAAGTACAGAACCACCGCGAAATAACTTTTCTAGAGGTCTTCTTCTCTTGGTGAGACAAGAAAATGAGAAGCTGTTGGAAGTAATGGTTTGTCCACAAATGCCAGAGGAAAGGGAAAGAGTCAGAGACAACTAGAGAAAAAGCAGATGGCAATTGTTTGCCATCCGTTTAAAAAGTAAGGAAGGACACCAGAGCCTCTCTCTGTGGCAGCCAAGTGACAAAATACATTTCTCTTTAAAAAAAATTTAATTCCACAGAAATGGTACAGATTAGTTAAATGTTATTTACATGTAAAACATAAGCCACCAACTAGAATGTTGTGTCATTTTTGCTTGATGCCTGCCTGGACCATTACGATGAGACAGTGTTATAACCAATGTCTTGGTCAGCTCTGGGGTCTTAAAGGCTGGAATTCCAGTTACGGTTTTAGTGTTTTCTTTAAATAAATGCTTAAATCACATCTGTGCTGAAATAAGACAGTGTATTTCCATAGTTTCATGTAACTACCGCATAAAATTCAGCAATTCATATATTTTACTGTATTTGTTCTTCAATGTTCTTTGTAGCATCTTCAACAACCCAGATCATTCTGTATTTTTACCTCCATGCAAGCCCTCCTCCCGTATTCTCCTATCTGTTTTGGGGGGAGGAAGTCTCTCTGAAGATTCAGAAGAACCAACATAAATATTAATCCAAATGATTGATGTAAAAGTAAAAGCAGTTATTTTAATTTGAAAGCTCAGAGGTTTTCAAAGCACTCAAAATGTTTGATTGATTTTCCTTTCAAAATTTAGCATCACAACTGATCACAACCCACAGAAGTGAAGAAACAAATTGACAGAGCCAGACGGGTACCCAGAAGTCAACTACTGCAGGAGAAGCCCATGAAAAACAACAACAGAACGCCACTGGTCGTCACCTACAACCCCCAAGCCAGACCTCTTCAACACATCATCAAAAATCTACAGCCTATTTTACAAGATGATCCCTCACTCTCTCAAGCCTTGGGAGACAGACCTCTCCTTGCTTTCAGACAGCCCCCTAATCTTAAAAGGATACTTACCAGCAACTACAGATCACAGAGCAGAAACACTAAAGCAAGAACACAACCCTGCAGCAGACCACGCTGCCAACTTTGCCCTCATATCTACACTGATGACACCATCACAGGGCCTAATCATGCCACCTACTCCATCAAGGGTTCGTTCACCTGCTCATCCACCAATGTGATTTATGCCATCATGTGCCGGAAATGCCCCTCTGCCTTATATATTGGACAGACAGGACAGTCTCTGCGCCAAAGAATCAATGGACACAAATCTGACATCAGAAACTGCAATACTGCAAAACCTGTAGGGAAACACTTCAACCTCCCTGCTCACTCCCTTAACGACTTGTTAATAGCTGTGTTGACACAGATGAATAACAAATCACAGCTTCAAAGAGAGTCTGCAGAACTCGAACTTATATGCAAATTTGACTCAGTTGCCTTGGGGTTAAACGGGGACTATGGATTTTTCTCGCATTACATCAAGTGAATTGACCTCCCCCCTCCTCTATGTGCTGTTCCCCAGTGTTTTGAATCCTAACACCTACTTTGATTTGCTGTTACAGCCTGACCTGATGCTATGTCATACACTCCCCTGCATTTAATTTCCTCCCACTCTGTAACTTTCCTATCTTCAAAGCGTCTGACGAAGTGGGATTTTCTCCCACGAAAGCTCATGCGATTAATAAATCTGTTAGTCTTTAAAAGTGCCACAAGACTGTGTTAACTGATTAATAGTTATTCTTTAAGGCATACATCCCATCATTTAAACACTTCTTAAATACTGAAAGAAAAACTACTGTCAACGTTTAAAATAAAGTTCTACTTAAAAGCAAGTTGGATGATTCATTATAGGGTGATAAAGTTGCAGATGGCTGCCAAACATACTGCATAATTGGAACACAGATCCACCCCTACTTGTGCAAGCAATCTGCATTAAGGTGAATTTCACTCTATTAATCATTTAAGGGTCTAAACTTTGAGACGTGCGGAACACCTTCAGAGCTGTCCCTTTAATTCTTTAAGAAAATTTGTATGCAATTCACCAGTGCAGTAAAACATGTACTAGGCAACAGTTTTGTAATTTCAAGTTCAGAGGCACCATCATCTAAAGTCAATTTTTAGAAGTCAAAGTTGTTTCACAAACTAGAGGTACCTGGAGTTGAAGCCCCCTTCTGCCTACCTATTTTTGTGATTTAAACTTTCATATTTAAAATACTTTTCATTCTTGTTGCTGTAGAAAAGACTCTCATACAAACAGAGAAGACTGACTAGACTATTTATCGCATGAATAAATAGATTTGCCAGTCTTTAAAAGTGCCACAGAAATCCTTGTTTGTTTTGCTGACCTGAACTAAAATGGCTACCCCTCTATACTACAGAATGGAGATGACATATATAGACAGCGTGGATTAGTGGATAGAGCAGTAGACTTGGGTTCCAGCTCTGGTGCTGACTCAGCTTGCTGGGCAACCTTGTGGAAGTTACCTCCCCTTCCCCTTCTTGAGCTTCCCCATCTGTAAAAAGTAGGGATAATGATACTGAATTCCTTTGTAAAGTACTTTGAAATCTCCAGATGAAAAGCACTATCATAATAACTAGCTCTTGCGTAAGTCAGGGAACTGAAAGATTATTTTTCTTTAGTCTTTTTGCAGCTGTTTCTTGTGCCAAGAGCAGGTAAAACTTTTTAAGTTGAAGTCACCTCTAAGACTTTTTAAGCATTCTTTTAGGAAAGTTGAAGACCCTTGGTCATTTAATATATAAATTTTTGGGTCATGGTTTTATAGGAAACAAACCATCTTGCATGCAGCTATTTCAATTTAAACTCTTGTAAATCTATTATGTGAAGCAAAAAACTGAAAAGAGAGAATTCCTCTTGGATGTCTAACACACCCAGAAAGGCAACACCCAACTTAACTACATGTGCCCATAGTTTAAAAATTTTTTTCAGATATTTCGGAAGTGAATTGAAACACACATCAAGAGTAGTTAACTGCTTCACTGAGCAGACATGCTATTTAAAGGACATTATACCAAATACACTCTGTGTCTGCCTACCTCCCCTGCTCAGGTATAAAATAATACTGTTTTCTTGTCTCTTCATATCAATAGGGAATCTATATCTTTGATTTCTGTAACAATGCATTTTTTACTTTAAAAAAAGCCAAAACAAGATCTTAGGACATTAAATGCAATATTTGACCTATTTCTACATTTTTTATGTTGGAGAATTGTACTACTTTCTAGGTCACACAGTATAACTATAGTTTAGTTACATTATCTTCTTTTAGACTGCATATCAAGAATCCATCCATTTTTACTTCTTATACTAAAAACAATTCAAAGAAAATAATTTTAAGCTACAAGACTGACTTAAATACAGAGTTGAAAACATACCTTCAGATCCAGGTACAATGAGACACATACTTAACACAGTTTAGAGTTTGATGTTGAGACTGAGGCCTTGTACACACGATCAGATTATCGCGCATTAAAGCTCATTACCGCGCGATAGCAACAACGGCGTACACACGTGCAACAGGGCTCTTGCGCGTTAAGTGCCTTGTTGTCGCGCAATCCAACAACCACTCCGACGAGAGTGGTAACAGCTGTTGCGGATCATATATTGCGCGTTTGAGCTCGTGTGTACGCTTACCGCGCATTGACTGGAGTCCGGAACTGTCCCAGCATTCCCAAGTCGTCCTCTCTGGTCTCCCCCCCCACCCGCTCTGTGGCCGTGACGAAACTGTCCCCGCCCTGCCCCGAACTTATTCCCGGGATTTTCAAATTTCAAGTCTGTTTCACTTCCTGCTCTCTTCCTCGTGGAGTGTGTTTGTGCTCCGATCATCAGTAGCAATGGCGGCCCGCCGTGGAAGACGCGCACCCCTTTGGAGCACGGCAGAGGTACTGGACCTGATCAGCATCTGGGGAGAGTCCGCCGTGCAGGCGCAGCTACGTGGCAGCAGGAGGAATTATGACACATTTGGCATAATTTCTCGGGCCATGTCAGAGAGAGGGCATGATAGAGACACAGTGCAGTGCAGATCAAAGGTGAAGGAGCTCAGAATTACCTATCACCGAGCGAAGGAGGGAAACCGCCGTTCTGGATCAGCGCCTGCAACATGCAGGTACTATAAGGAGATAGAAGCCATCCTCAGCGGGGACCCCACAACCACTGCCAAAAGTCCCGTGGACACTTCAGCCCCTCCTCGTCCGGTGATTGCCAGAGCCGAGCAGGATGAGGACGTTGTTGAGGAGGAGGAGGAGGAGGAGATGGAGGATGACACGGAGGAAAGCGCAACCGCGTGTAGCCAGGAGCTCTTCAGCAGCCCCGCTGAGACGTCCACCCAAGGCTTGAACTGCAGCTTGTTCTCTGAGGCAGCAGAGGGGGGTTCAGGTAAGTTTCTCCTTCATTCAGCTCTGCTCCTGCTAAAATATCATTGTCTGGGGTGGGGGTGCTTGCGGGTCCCCGCTGTGCACGCTATTTACTCTGCATTCATTAGCAGGGCATCAATACAAGCAGTGATTGTAAAATAATCATCTGCATTTAGGTCAGAAAAGGTTTCCTCGATGTACCTCCAGAGCCTAATACTCAGGTTAGATGGGAGAGCGTTTGTGTCTGCGCTCCCAAAGACGGACACTCTGCCTCTCCAGCTGCAAAGCACAGCCCTGGGAACCATGGCAGCACACAGTGCAGCAGCATACGGTCCCGGCCTGCTACCGGCGGCATGTAGGAGATGTATTCTAGATGGAAGGGGCACTCTGAGGAGAGGGATATTGGGTTCCATCTGTGTGCCCTCTTCCGATTCTTAGCCCCCGGTAAGCCGTCTACTAGAATGTACCTTGTCTGCTTCAGCGCAGCGTAGTGTGTTGACCGCCCTGTACCTTCCAGTGGAATGTGCTACTGGAAGGTTACATTGGCTATCTATGCTATGTGTTAACAATGTCTATATTGTTATTTTTGTATTAGAATTGAGCTTCACAAGGCCGGTGTCTACCCCAGCTGACCGAATGAGAAACATTAGGCGGCGTTCTCGAAGAAACAGGGAGGATATGTTTAATGACCTGCTGAAAGCAACACAAGAATCCGCAAGGGAGAATAGAGCCTGGAGAGAGGAATCCCAGCAGAGGAGGCAGAAACACAGGGACGAACTGATAAGCGTCATGAAGGAGCAAACAGAACTGCTAAAGAACATGATAGCTTTGCAGTCCCAGGCGATAAATGTCCGGGCTCCACTCCAGACAGTTCAGCCGTGTATGCCTCCCACACACCGCAGTCCCTCAAAGCATTTCTTTGAAGGCCACCCTCCACCCCGGTACAGGACAACATCCAGCCC
>ML686047.1:4748493-4763816 GCA_007922175.1 Pelusios castaneus
AAAACAGTAACAAATACTTTGAAGAATGCATTTATTTATACACATTATTGAAATGATCCTAAGGTGCACCTCATGCGTCATGGAACTTAACTAGGGAAGGGCATCATTGAAATGCTCCCTGAGTGCCTCCCTTATGCGAGCAGCTTCTCCTTGTGCCACCCTAATACTCCTAGTGGCTGGCTGCTCGAATGCTTCCTCGAGGCGCTGTGCCTCCGTAGCCCACGTAGGGGAAAACTTTTCTCCCCTACTTTCACAAATGTTATGGAGAACACAACATGACGCAATCACGGCAGGGATCTGGTCCTCCGCCAAGTCCAGCCTCCCATACAAACAGCGCCAGCGCCCTTTTAAACGGCCGAAGGCACACTCCACAGTCATTCTGCAGCGGCTCAATCGGTAATTGAACCGCTCCTTGCTGCGATCAAGGTTCCCAGTGTAGGGTTTCATGAGCCATGGCATCAGTGGGTATGCTGGGTCTCCGAGGATGACTATGGGCATCTCCACCTCCCCCACTGTTATTTTTTGATCAGGGAAAAAGGTGCCCCCTTGCAGCTTCCGGTACAGACCAGTGTTCCTGAAAATGCGGGCATCATGCACCTTTCCTGACCACCCAGCATTGATGTCCGTGAAACGACCCTTGTGATCCACGAGTGCTTGCAGCACCATGGAGAAGTAGCCCTTCCTGTTTATGTACTCCGTCGCGAGATGGTCTGGAGCCAAAATAGGGATGTGTGTGCCATCTATGGCTCCCCCGCAGTTAGGGAATCCCATGGCAGCAAAGCCGTCCACAATCTCTCGAACATTGCCCAATGTCACTGTCCTCCGTAGCAGGATGCGATTGATGGCTTGGCACACTTGTGAGAGGGCTAATCCGACGGTGGTCCTCCCGACTCCAAACTGGTTTGCAACGGACCGATAGCAGTCGGGAGTCGCCATCTTCCATACAGCAATCGCAACACGCTTCTCCACAGTTAGGGCTGACCTCATGTTGGTGTCTTTCCGTCGCAGGGCAGGGGCCAACTCTGAGCACAGTTCCAGAAAGGTTGCTTTCCGCATTCGAAAGTTCTGTACCCACTGCTCGTCATCCCACAGCTGCATAACAATGCGATCCCACCACTCAGTGCTCGTCTCTCGCGACCAGAAACGGCGTTGCACCGTGTGCAGATGATCGGTGAAGGAGCTGAGCAACGCGGTGCTGTTGCTCTGCATGGCATCGATCAGCCCCTGCTCCTCGGTGTCCTCATCTGACTCGGAGCTCATTGCGTACTGAGCAACAAGCCGAGATGTATTCAGAATGTTGAAGGCGACAATGGAGATCATAGCAGGATCCATGCTGTCGCTGTAGCGATTGATTGCAAGTGGTGCGTTGCGTCACTGCAATGTTGAAAATAGGCGCGAGTTGCTATTGGCAACGAGGAAGACGCTAGGGGAACACAAAGCACCATGGGAAACTGACACTTTACCCATGGCGCTTTGCGTTCCTTTCCTTCATCCCATGATTCATAGCGCCGATTCAGGGAAAATGGAACGATGGGATAGGTGCCCAGAAGTCATTGCGCTCAACCGCGATAATGCGTGTAATTTTGTTGCGTTGCAGG
This sequence comes from Pelusios castaneus, assembly GCA_007922175.1. Lineage (NCBI taxonomy): Eukaryota > Metazoa > Chordata > Testudines > Pelomedusidae > Pelusios > Pelusios castaneus. Next base: position 4,750,092 of record ML686047.1, read on the forward strand.
GAGCAACGTGTGTACGCGTTGTCCCGCAATAAAGGTCACGTGAGTTTTGTAGCGCGATTGCCTTGTTGCGCTTTAATCTGATCGTGTGTACATAGCCTTACTCTGTTTTGAATCCTAGATCACACAATTAGTTCCAAATGTTTTCAAAATTAGTCTATTTTGTTGGTGCACAAATAATACATGCCTTTATTCATCTTTCACTCAGAACAATTACTATAATTTAATAACTTGGTATTCAAACATGATTTCTGGTAAGCAACTGGTCCCCAGTACTACATAATTATTGTACATAAAAAACCCTGAAATCGTACTTTGACAGTTAACTAATAAAAAATGGCTCGTTTGTCAGAAGAAATGTTTACTGCATATGTACATTAAATAAATACTGATATGGAAGGAAAAGAACTATTGAACAGTTGCAGCCTCTATCTACGATATAGTATTTTTCCATACATTGTTCCTTTGCATAAAAGATGGTAATTAATTTGTTATAATACTCAATAAATATGTTTTTCAAAAAGGAAATTAAATAGACAAATCACTAAATTTTAATAGCGTTCATGTTGTGGCAATCTGATAAAATGCACTCATGCTGACGGTGCTGTGGGAAAAATGTAAAATTATAATTTAATTTATGTTGGAACAATGCATTAAAAGCACAAGTGACCATCCAATTATTTAATGAAACAATAAGAAAGCACAGATAATTATTGTGTATGGTTTATAGTTATAATGAAGTGTCTATAGCTTTGGGGTAATTTGGTCTCTGCTCTCAAGTTTTTCTGAAGACACAACTATGACAAACAGTCTGGGAGATGCACTAAAACAAAACAACATGTACATAAATATAAATACTGTTTATGTGATAAAAATAAATCTCAGTCTTTTTTCAGTTGGCTGCATCAGATACTGTGTAAAAGTTCCTTTCATTAGGAATGCTAGAGGTAACCTCATTGATTCTAAATGCAAAGAACAAACGACAAGAAACTCACTCAATTTAAACCAGGCAAGGAGTCTAATCACTCAGAAGTAAACAGAACAGATTATATATACTTATGTAATATACATATACTAATGTACATATGCTTATTACCTGTCTCCGTTCTCGGCGAGACAAAACGTTGCCATGAAGTATTCGCCTGAGCATTCTTGCAGCAATTTTTGTGTCAATCCATAACAATCTAAAGCCATGATAATAGTGCTTCAGCTCATCCACAATCCTCTGTCCAAGAGATTTTTTAACAACATCTTCTGTTGGACTATATACAGGGCCTCCTTCTTCCAGCTTCTTGCTTTTATCCTTTAAAGATTTCAATGACTTTTCCACCATGGAGTCATCATTACGAGGATGTGAAGAATGCCACCATCGTACTGGAAGGTACTGGGGCCCCAAAATGCCCAAACTTGCAAGGGGTGTCCATGACCCACGAGAGCTCACAACTGTAAAGTATGTTCGTTCAGGTCCTTTAGTCCAACAAGCGTACGGATCTTTTTTGGAGTACATGTAAACAGGGTGGACACTAGTGCAATATTTAAAGTGTACATTCCTTAAAGAAAGAAAAAGGCATTTTAGATATCTAGCAATGGGTACTAAAGGAGAAAGATCTACTATATGTTTAAAATCACAGTTATGAATGTCCAAATCTGTGTGTCACTACCATGTGAAAATAGTGATTATATACACATCATAACTTACTTAGAGGAACTTTCCTGTAAAATACTTTCACATGAGGGAAAAAAATTGTTTCAAAAGTGAGAAAGCTTTCTAAACAGAAAACACTTCTGGTCACTAAGTGTACAAGTAAAACTAGAAAGGAGTGAGAAGTGACCTATTAAAAGCATCTCACAGCTCCTCTCCCACCTGGATGGTGGACTATACAGAGACAAAGTCAAGCTGCTAAGGTTAATGGGGAGAAAGGAAATTAGTACCAGATAAACCTACTTTAAAGAAACTCTCCCCCTTATCTCTATACCTTTAACCTTCTTTCTCCAGCAGATGTTTGGTCTGCGGCAACTGGAAGCTAAATACCATCAATGGTTTGTACAGAACAACAGAATCCTATTTCATTAACCCCTTTTGATCCCTTTCTGAAAGAAGAATTAAATGACTTTCAGAAATGAACATAAAGACATTGTTCCAAAAATGCTGTTCCCTAAATGCAATTAGGTTTGTCCGTTAGCACTTTCCCCATCATCTGGAACATAAAAATAGTAAATGCAATACTTAATACAGAATTGACTGCCCTTGCTTAAGAGTTAACTGAAACTGAAACATGAAGACAGTCCTGCAAAATCATAGGAGAGAAACAGCCTTGATTTTTCCCAGGTAAAATTTTCAGGGCTGGCCATTAGAAGTTTTTTTATAACCTAAAAATAAGCAAATTTGACATTAATTAAAAAGGGACAAATGTGGATCCTTGCAGTGATTTTTAAATTTTTTTTTTTTTAATAAGTGCAGAACTATACTTTAACTTGCTATGTTGTGAGCTATATTTGATGATGGAACCCCAAAAGGCAGTTGATGACCTGTTATCCTGAGCTATGATAGTTATGACAAATCTATGCTGTGGTGGTGCCCAGGGTGTGGTCCTCCCAAAAACAACTGATTCAAGCCTACCATTGCCCACTACTAACACACAAAAATGTTTTGGGAATTGTTCTGCATAACACATTCCCACGTTATGATTTAATTAATATCTTAGCATAGGAGGGTCATTTGCAGTTTTCTACAATTAAAGCTGAACTAAATTTTGAACTGAAAGCAGGTATTTAGCCATTGTGTTACTCCTTAAGAATAAGCAGGTCCTTCCTTACTCTGAGTACAGAATGAGTTCTCTGAAAACTTACAATTAAATCTATTAGTTCAGTCATTAAAATTAGTTTTTAAAATGGATCCTTTAAGATACACAGCGTGTCAAATCATACCTTTAACCATAATGATCTCACTAACAAAATCAACAAAGCCTTCAAACTTCCCAGACAATTAAGACTCACTGAAATCTAATACACATTTGAAGATTTTTTTTTTTGCAACTGGTAGTAGGAGGGAGAGATTAATGGTAATCTTTTGCTGCTGTTTTTTGTAACTAGACATTTTCTCTTCAGCACAGCTCTTCCACAGAGAAGATAAGGGGCATGTACTTAATCACAAGGTGTCAAATCTTATTTAGGATACAAGAACTATAAGTATGGAAAGTTTAAAATAACACAAGATTGATTAATGTAACAAAAATTGCTACATAGCATCACTTGCGAGTTAGCATTTTTATTTTATTAGTTAAATGGAAACCCCAGGTCCCTGTAAAGAAAAGGTAAATTTCGGTCTAATGAAGGACAGAAACTAAACAGTGAAAGTGAGATGTACTAACACAGATCAGAAACTGAATGAGACAGGAAGAAAGTAAAAAAATAAGTGCTCTATTTTCAACATGGAAGCTGGTTTATAGTGAGTTTCTAAATTACATCAGAAGTTGATGTACTTATTTATCGGCAGTAGTCCCCAAACTTTTTACCTCATGCCCCACAGACAGAGGTTTTTAAACTGTTCTAGTCCACATAAGTTCAGCACCAGAGACAGCATTTAGCCACACAGTTGAAAAGCAAGCAGAGAGAGAAAAGAGGGGGATGGGTGGAACATGCTGGATTTTATCTATCTTAATTAAAATAATAAAAGCGGTAACAGTATCAATGTTTAGGCATGAATAAAAGATAATTAGTTTTAACTTTAAAGCTTTTAATAAGTAGTACATAATGACGGTTTAGAGTACGTTTTAGCTAGAAATCTAAAATGGTGGCTATGATGATGTCATGTGAGAGACAGAGAGAAAACAAAATGGAGGTGCTAAGAAACTGATCAAAAGCAAAAAGGTAGACTGTAGTGAAATAAAGGGCACACCCAAAACCTGAGCAGGGGGATCAGTTGGGTAGGAGGATCCCAAGGTCCAGCTTGAAATAAACAAGTGAAACTAATTAGCACGGGACAACCGATTGGTCCAAAATGGTATTACCTCTGGGAGGGAAAGATGCTGTTGATTGATATTAAGGAAAGGACAGAAAATGGTATACAAGGCAAAAAGCTGACACAAGCTTCCGTATGTACAATTGGATGGTTAGGAAAAGGCAGCGACAGCACACCAAGAACAAAAGGATCTTAGAGGAGCCACAGGGATTTGACCAAGAAGAAAGAAAGTACGACTTTCCTTAAGATAAGGAATGCATGCATATGACGGTAAACAAAGCTGGATACCTGCATCTGAATGACCTACTCTACCCATTATGTCATTGCCTGATCAACATTCATACATTAATTTGTAGCAGTATTACTGAATGTGGCATTACTTTATATACATGTTATATTGTAATAAATTTGATACTGTATTACAGGGTTCCCAACAAATGTGCTGCCCAGGTAGGAGTCGGCCCAAAAGCTAAGGTGCCTAGCTGTGCGGCATTTCAGAACCCCCCCGCCGCAAAAAAAAGCTGCGACCACCACCAGTTTCAATGGCGGTGTGGGGAAGAAAAGCCCCTCGCCATCAAAAAGAGCCATTGCTAGTTTTGGCAGTGCCCCTGAAGGTGCTGGTGGCTTTTAAAAAAAAGATGCCATGGGTGCTCTGCTTCTAAACAACACGGTGCAGCTAGGGACCATGGTCAAATTCCTGGGCACCTGGGAATTGTCAAGCCCTCTCTAGTCCAACATTGCACTGAGCTTTTTTTATACACATGTATGAAGGATTCTCTCTATATTATGTTATACTTTGCAACATTGCATGTTTGTCATGCTGTGACACAATTAAGTAGCCATAACATTATAATAGAAAATAGGTGTTGAGGGAAGGTTTTAAGCCTTGTATTACAGTTTGATGTTTTGTTATAGCATTCGGTAGTGTCTTAAGCCACTTATTTCATTTGTTACATCATGCTGATTTTATATTTACAATCCAATTGTATCAGAATTAGTATTTAATAAAGAGACAATTTGTTTTCCAAGACATTACTGAATGTCATTCCTTCAAGTACTTACAGCTGTATCAGTATCTTTCCAAAGGTAAACAGAGACGGACAGGTCTAGGATTTTCCAATGATTTAAAGGAAAACTCCTGGTAAATCATAGACTTTAAGGTCAGAAGGGACCAGTACGATCATCTAGTCTGACCTCCTGCAAAATGCAGGCCTCAAGACCGCACCCACCCACTCCTGCAATAGGCCACCAACCTATGACTGAGTTATTTACCTCCTTAAATCATGATTTAAGGACTTTAAGATACAGAGAATTCACCGGTAGGTGGACCATGCCCTGTGCTACAGAGGAAGGCGAAAAACCCCCAGAGCCCAGGCCAATCAGCTCTGGGGAAAAATTCCTTCCCGACCCCAAATATGGCAATCAGTTAAACCCTGAGCACGTGGGCAAGTCTCAACAGCCAGTTACCCAAGGAACAATTCCCTGTAATAACTCAGAACCCACCCCACATACTCTCCCTAGGGCAGACCACATCTTGTTTCCGGCTTGTAGAATTAAGGCTTGTGATTGCTCTACTAGCACACCTAAGACATTATAGGGTCTCTTGGATCTACATTTTGGTTGGGAGCCTGGGCTGGAGCAGGGGCGGGGCCCAAGTCATGGCTGGGTTGGGAGTCGAGGCTGGGTCATGGCCCAAGTCAGATGGGGATGGGGCAGCCGCCAGGCTGGGAGCCAGAAGCTGAAGCCAGGGCCACTGTTGGGGATGAGCAGAAGCAGAGTCGCAGCTGGGAGCCAGAGCCATGGCTGGGAGCAGAGCTGGAAGCAGAACTGGATCCGGAAGCTGGGGCCAGAGCAGAGCTTGGGGGCAGAGCAGGATTGGGTGGTGCTTCCTCCCCACCCCCCTTGGTCACTGGCTCAAGTCCCACCACACACCTCCAAATGTTCCTCCATGCCCCTCTAAGGAGGGTGAACCAAGTTTGGGACTTCTGATTTATGGTCTATGATGAGAAGAAAAAAGCCAAGCAAGTAAAATATTCTGATGACTAAACAATCAAGTTGAGAAAGGACAGTAAAGAAGTTCAGGACCTAATAAGATTGGGCAACCTGATGGCAGATGAAACTGAATGTAGAAAAGTGCAAGGTAATACATATTTAAAGGAAAATTTGAACTATTCATCCACATCTGACAGATTCTAAATTAACTAAGCACTCAGACATCAGTGGTATTATGGTCAGCTCAAAGGAGATATTGGCTCAGTGCCCAGCCATGGTCAAAAAAAAAAAAAAAAGAAGGAGCAAATTTAAACATCATACTACTACCTAAATCTGGCTTGTCCAACCTGCAGCCCGCAGGCCAGAATCCGGCCCACCAGGGGCTGGGATACGGTCAATGGGACACCCGGGGAGCTCTGGCCAGGCTGGAGCCTCTTCAAGTCTCCTGCCCTGAGCATGCTCCACACATGGCCCAGAATGGGAGTGGCCTGGCCAGGGAGCTGACTCAACCCCCTTTCAGCTTCTCCAGCCCGGAAAGATGGAGGGCGCCGGGAAGGGATAAGGGAGTCAGGGAGATGGTGAGGGCAGTGGGGCGAGGGCCTGGGAAAGTGGTGTTGGTGAGGGGGGAGGAGGAGGGGCAGCAGCATAGGGAAGGTGGGGAATCTGGGGGAATAGTAAGGCCCATGAGGGGAGATGGTGGGAGGGGGTAGCGAGGCAGCGGGTGCTGTGGCAGCGGCGGGCAAGTGCAGGGAGGTGCCAACAGGGGGCCTGGGGGCATGACGGAGGGAGTGGCGAAGCCCAGCGGCGGGGACCAGCAGGAGAAGCAGCAGGGGCTGGAGGCTGTGGTGAGGCTCGAGGGTTTTGGAGGGTTGGCAGGGATGGAGGGGGGCATAATGGGACATCGAGGCAGTGGGACAGGGGCCTGGGGAGGCAGTGAGAAGGGATCAAGGAGCATGGGGGCGCAGCCTGGAGAGGAAAGTGAATAGTGGGGACCTGATCTCTGGCACCAGTTCTCCCCTGTCCCCCCCACCTCTACCCTACCAAGCTTCGCTACCCTACATCCTTCCCTTGTCCCCCCAACTATCTTTCTCCTGCCCCCCAACTTCTCCCCACCATCACTCCCCGGCCGTGGTCCCCTGCCATGTCATGATCCCCACTGTCTCCCTTACCAACCCCGATGGCCATCCCTGCCCTCTATTATCTTGCCATGGTCTCCTGCCCTTCCATGTCATCTTTCCCCTCCCACGTCCCCACCATCCCTGCCTTGCCAAGGATAAATAAGGCAATTCTTTTCTCACTGGGGGACCAATGAAGACATTTTTGATAGATAAGGCATAGAAACAGATCTTACTATTAATAAAATTGGTATTTTTGACTGTTTAAGTTTTACTAATAGTAAGATCCACTTTTATGCCTTATCTATCCAAAATTTCTTCACCGGCCCCCAGAGTGAAAAAAGAATTGCAAGGCAGCCCCTCACTTAAAAAGGCTGGACACCCCTGATCTAAATAGACTAAGGTTCACACCAAATACTGTGTTCAATTTTGGGTACCACATATCAAAGAAGTATGGCAGAAATACAAGTGGTCCAGAAAAAGACAAAGAAAATAATCAGGCATGGAAAAGACTCTTGTACAATAGGAAATTAAATGTTAGGAATACATTTGTAAAACACATGGAAGTTAGGAAGTGCATGCAATTCCCTCAAACCTACATTCAAAAAAGCAAAACATACAATACACCACTCTGCTCTATTTCATTTGGTGACAAAGCAGAGGTGAGAAGAAAGGATCAGAGTGGTACTGCAGAAACAATACATCCATAAAACAAGAATTACTATTTGTGAATAAATAATTTTTGTCCCTCAGGACATAGGCTCAGCACCCCACTGCTAGCAAGTTTCTTATAATGACCTCCCACTGACCAGAAGAAAATATGAACCCCACAGATTCGACGATAGTAAAACTTAATCCAGAACTGTAGCTTCCATGATATGGAGGATGTATCTAGTTCCAGAGATGGGGAGCAACTATACTGCAGAAGATTTTACCTGACTTTATCCAATTGATAATGGGGATGGTCAGAGTTCATATCCGTTACTCTTCGAAAACCCCCAAAGCACCCCCCATCAAACCCTTCAGCGGGTGAAATTTAGGACAATTTGAACAGACCAATCAAACCAGCACCCTAATGTCTATGTCCTGTCTAGATTTATTGATATAATCCTTGTAAAATATCACTTTCTTACTGCGTGGTCAGCCACGGGCACCATCCAAAAACTGATGATGTGAGTTGGTAGAACGCAGTTCAATGGTTCCTTCTGGGCCACCTTTTACAAGCTAACCCCTTTCAGTCTGGTATTTACCATCTGATTTCGGCACAAAGACATTGTGGCAACACTACTCATGAATGGGACAAGTCTTTTTTTTTAAATAAAATAAATTCTCTATACTTGTGCATTGCTAGAACGAAGTCTTTCCATCCTTCTGGTCCTTGTTATGAGAGGCCTTGCAGGCATCACTGACTTTGGTAGAGATAATAAAAGCACTTTTCAAGCTCTCCAATGTGAGAAAGAGCAGAGCAAGAGGAAGAGTTCAGATCTGCTTTTTCTAGACAAATTATCATGTTGGGTAATACCCAAAAAACCTATAAAAATTAAACTAAAATTTAAGTAAAACCTAACAATTAAGATTACTTATGAATGGGTTACAACTATTTACATAAAATTAACTTGACATAGATAGGAAGACACTGACTTTGTGACTGTTTGGGCAAATGGATAGAGAGGAACTGAAGGATCACGGTCTGGCAGATTGTTATATGTATAATTTGTGACCTTCCACTGATAGCTGAAGAATATGATCTACATTTTGAGTAGCTTCTCAAATATGTCAAGGACAGACCCAAGGCAGCTTATTTTAATGCTGAATGCCGTCTAGAACACAAGGGTCATGAACTATGACTATGTTCTAATTAACAGAACCCATTCCAAGACAACGGCTTTACTACACACAGGAATGGGCTGGAGTGAATTGGATTTTCCCAGTTTGGATCCAAGGGGACTGCAATTCTGCAGCTGATCATTGGTTACTTGACAGAGGGGACAGAAATCTTATCTAAGGGCAAGATCTGCTTTAGCCTCCTTCACTCGCACTGGCTGACCATTGCCAGACAACAGGAGGACTGCATGTTGACAGACTTCAGACTCAACAGGAGAAAATGGCCATATACTTAGGGGACACAGCATATAGACTTTTATTGTTTTTTCCTAAAGATATACAACTCTTGTGTACATTAAAAGTTATTGTAGCTAAGAAATTCCTGTGCAAAGCTTGTGTTCCTTGCTTCACATACCATGTTGTCCCCCACGGGTTAACTTACATATCAGTGAAGTGGAACTCTGTGAAGCCTTTCTAAATTAACAGATAACTTGGGAGGACTCAGCAATGGTTTTGGGGCCCAGGGCAGTTGATCTGTGGAGTCCAGCATCCCCAGAAAAAGGTGCAATACTGGAAGTCTTTACCTAGGAGAATGCTTTAAAAGCCCAGAGTTATAAACAGTGACTGGATTTGGTCCAGACCAGCAGCCTTTGGAAGTGCATAGGATTCAATAATGACCATCCACTTGAAGTATTCAGCCAGCACCATAACAGAGGGTACACATACACCTGACTTATTGAATGTAGGCCTCAAACTTCCCCCTTAACTGTCAATTACTACTCAAAACTGATCCAGGCTAATGTTTACATACTTTTATGCTACAGTGGAGTTTGGAGCAATAGTGTTATGAAGGACAGTTTCCACTTCCACTGATGTGTCATCTGCAACTGTTCATAAGCAAAGAATTCACTTTTTATTGCATTCGCAAAAACTGTGTTTGTTTACTGCAATGGCACAAGGCAAGAAGGATGGATTGGGAAGAGAAAAGATCTCACATATTCCTACTCCCAGAAGCGGCATAAAAGACATGACTACGGTGCTAGTCTTGGACCTTACTTTATGGCTCTATAATGTGGGTGACGGCTGGTAATTGTGGTGCTGTCTAAAAGTATGATAACTATGTTCTGTTATGGAATACTAAAGCTTTCAGGATAGCCTGGCATAAGTTTAAAAGCCTTGAAAAATAATTGTGTCATGTTTATGCTTACTTACGTATGGTTTATCAACTGCAGACACACATAACTGGGACAAGTACGGTCTCCCAAGTTACCTAGAAAAAAAAAAACAATTTGCAAACAGACTGAAATTTAGGAAGACAACTCACCCATAATATTAATAACAAACAAATTATTTTTAAAGGTCAATTTTTACTTAGAAATGGACCTTGTCAGGTACAGCACTTCAGGCCAAAATATAGGTTGTTTAAAAAATTCTACAAAACTATTCATTTGTCCTCATTTCAACTTTTAGAAGTTTGTCTGGATCTGAAACATCCCTTCTGATGTGCAAGTTTAGACCAGTAGCCACGTGTTAATGCATGAGAACAAGCCAGCATTAGGCCAACAGAAAGGAGACAAGGAAAGTTCACGCTCCTTACTGCAGTATTCATAACCACCCACATCAGTACAATCAGGATATTTACAAAGAAAAAATCAGCAGCTTAAAAGACTTGGCACTGCCCCTTAAAAAAACCGTAACCAGGATTACCTGTTTAGGAATCGAGAAACGCATCCATATTTTCCTACTGTAAAACCAGTAATAAGAATAAGTTTCTTCAAAAAAATTACATGCCCTATAAAATGATTCAAACAGAAAAATGTACATATTGTGTCTCTATATTTAAATTTCAAATGGAAGAAGTCTCATCAGGAAAAAAAAAAAAAAACACTGAAGATATAAGCCTGTAGCACTTAATGCCTTGATCTTTACTACAAGAATACTTAAGATTCTAAGACTCGGACTACTTACTTGCTGAATGAACAAGATTAAATTGGATCTAAGATGAAACAAAACTGCTGTAAATAGATTTCTGTCATGAAACAATGGGTTAACTGGCATGTTCCAGCTGAAAGAGTACATGAAGCAATACTAAGCTAAATCAGCTGGGGGGAAGAATTTAGTCAGAAAAATATGACTGATAATTGGGAATCAGTTAAAAACATCTTATTGGATAGAGAGAAAAGCCATAACCCCCCAATCAAGGAAGAAGGATGTGCTGGTTTTTTTTTTAAAAAAAAGGTGACCTGGTTTAGAGAGGAAATGAAGCCAGCTGTAAAATAATAATATTAAAACCAAATAGAAGAAGGAGAATTTGATAATAATGAATATGAATCAGAATGTAAGAAATGTGGTTTTGATTCATTATTAGAATGGTAGAATTATCAATAATGCAGAAAAGACAAAAGAGTTCAATAAATATACTCTGAAGAAAAAACAGATGATATAGACTCATCATATAATGATGGGAATATTCTTTCCATTCCACTAGTATCTCTGGTGGATGTTAAAAGAAGTTGCTAAAGTTATTTGAATTATTGTTGTAGCTGTGCTGGTCCCATCAGAAGTATTATCACACCTGCCTCACTACCAAAGTTAGACACTTTTAAATCAAGTTCCAAAGGGATAGCCATGCTAGCTTAGTTCAGCAAAACAAGCAAAGTGCCATCAGACTCCTTGTTTGTTTTACTTTTAAATCAGTTAGTTTAGATAACTTTCACCTAAGCATTTTAAAAGAACTGGCAGATGAGCTTGCTTTTTAAACCATTAATGTTTCTTTTCAATAAATGTTGGAACACTGGGGAAGTTCCAGAAGACTATAAGAAAGCTAATGCTGTGTCAGTTTTTAAAAAGGGTAAACAGAATGACCTGGTAATTATAAGCGTCAGCCTGACATCAATCCCCAGCTAAAAAAATGGAGCAGCTGATACAGGACTTGATTAATATATCACTGTCCTTTAGTTCTTTAATTAATGCATTTCAACATTGGTTTATGGAAAACAGATCCTCTCAAACTTTTTTAAAAATGAGATAAGATTTGTTGATAAAGGTAACAGTGGTAATATAATATACAAAACCCTTGTTTTCAGCATCAGCTTGTCTTAGCAACTGCTACTTACAAGCAACATTTCCCCTGGGAACACTTTCCCTACTGAAAATTAACAACACTCCCCATAACAGCAGCAGCCACTCGTGAGCAACTTAGCAAAAGACATTGAAATGTTGTTATTCATGAGCATCTACTGTTTTTGACTTGGTATCACACATGTTGAGTAAAAGATTAGTCTATAAAACTTAACGGAACAAATTAAATGGATTAAAAAAAACTGGCTAATTGATAGGCCTCAATATGTAAATGTGTGTTTCCAGTAGGGTCCTGCAGGCCACATGCTATTTAATAACTTTATCAATGACCTAGAAGAAAACATATCATCGCCACTGAAAATTTGCAGATGACACAAAAAATAAAGAAATAATAAATAATGAAGAGGAGAGGTCATTGTTTCAGCGCAATCTGGATCCCTTGGCAAACTGGGCATAAACAAACAAAATGCATTTGAATACAATTAAATGGAAACATATACATCTAGGAACAAAGAATGCACGATTGTGGACTCTACCCTGGAAAGCAATGACTGAAAGATATTATCATTAATGCAGAAAAGATAGCCTGGTGGATAATTAGCTGATCATGTGCTCTCAAGTGTGAGTGCCAAGAGTGCCAATGAGATCCTTGGTTGCATAAATAGAGGAATCTTGACTAGGAGTAGGGAGGTTATTTTTCCTCTGTATTTGGCACCGATGCAACTGCTACTAGGATATAATGTGCAAGACTGGTACCCACAATGCAGAAAAATAGAACACTGAATAATGTGAGCGGGTGCAGAGAAGAGCCATGAGAAAGATTAAGGATTGGCAAATCTGTTTTATAGCAATAAACTCAGAAAGCTCAAATTATTTAGGTTAACAAAGAGAAGGTTAAGAAGTGACTTAACTACAGTCGATAAGCATCTACATGAGAAACAAATATTTAATAATGTCCTCTTCAATCTAGCAGAGAAGAGCAGAACACAATCCATAAAATGAAATCTGAAGCTAAACATATTCAGACGGGAAATAATACATACGTTTTTAACAGTGTTCCAATGCTTAATTACTCTCAATCTACCAAGAGCCATGGACAATTTTAAATCAAGAAAGGATGTTTCCTAGGGCATATCTTTTTAGATTTTAAAATTTAGAGAATTATTTTGAGGAAAATTTTATGGTCTATTATATAGGAGATCAGACTAGGCGATCACTATGATGTCTTCCTGGCCTTAATCTATGAATCTATAATTGTACATGGCATCTACAGAATACTTGAAGAGTTTTTAATTATGCCACACTTTTATTAAAGCATTTTTTACTTCAAAATTCATCCAAAATTAAATGTTCCCACCAGTTACCAATGTAAGAAAATATTGCTATACCATAAAAGCTGGCAGTATGCCCATTTAGCTTTGTAATTTAGTTTAAAGATTACATTTATTCCCTATATACTGAAGATTTAGAATGCTGTAGGTAGAAGGACTAAATGGGAGAGAGTAATGGCAATAAAATTCACCCTTTTGTCCATACAACAGTTCAAATTCAACTCAAAGCTACCTAGATTTTTGTATCATGTCCTTTACTGGAGTGCCTGGGCAACGACCAGTAACTATAAGAAATCAGAGTCTTGTGGCACTTTTAAAGACTAACAGATTTATTAATCGCATGAGCTTTCGTGGGAGAAAATCCCACTTCGTCAGACGCTTTGAAAGCTTCAAAGCGTCTGACGAAGTGGGATTTTCTCCCACG